>NNCF01125882.1:1927721-1946173 GCA_002313205.1 Laupala kohalensis | reverse complement strand
AGCAACAAGTGAGCTCTAAAAATTAATCTGTATGAGAACGAAAGATTTCTACGTCTCCGTTAAATACGCTGCATCCCTTCTTTTCTCCCAAAATTTCCAAAATTTTGAATGTCACGTGTGCCGAAATCTCCCAATCCGAAATAATTTCTCCTTCCTACGCCTGGGTTCTCATTGGGCACTTTAAAGGTCCTTCTAGAACCTTCTAGAACATTCTGCCAAAAAAAACGTTTAAATCTCCAACGTTTTTGCGAATAAGTTGGAGCCTGTGCGCGCCCCGGCGGCCACATGTTGTTCCTAAGAATGGGCTGACCTCCTCCCTCGCTTCGATTTCTAAAGAGCCGTAAATCGTACTTGAAGTCAAAGAAACTACCGCCGACGACCGCACCCATGGTTGTTGTTCCCAACCGTCCTCCGTTCAAATTTTTCAACTTTTCGACTAATAAAATTCCGCAAAAGAATGATTAGATTGGTTAATTATTCAAATCTCAATATATATATATACAAAAAATTAATTAGGTTTTAGAAGTCAAGTAGCTGATATAGGTAATGTTAAAATGAAAACTGAATTAAAACATATGGTGCCTACCTTGTAATATTTACTAGGGAAGAAATCCTTCCGTCGTATTGCTATCCTTTTCTGGTTCAATTATTGATATTTTGGAAACGAAAAAAAGTATATACGAGGTACAGGTTTGTAATTTCCATTATACCCAGGCACGTAGCACTTAAAAACCATATTGTACTTTGAAATGAATGATCTGATAATTATTAAATTTAACAAAATACTGACACGCCTATAAAACATTAAACAACACGCAATTCTCATCACAATACTTAATATGAAAAGTCTACTGCGTTCGCCTTTAACTGGGAGAACGTGTTCACTAGGTGGTCACAATACTGCGTGTTCTGCTGAAGATAAATTTAAACATGTGAATACATTTTCTGAAAGAGATCTTTATTTAATTTGTTGTAGAAGTGAATGTACTGTAGAAAACAATTCAAATTTTGCGATCCGTTTGATAAACATGTTTATCCAATAAAAAGATCACTAAGGCTATATCGAAGGATACTGAGGGGAAGTATCACACACAATTCCCCATGATTTTGGAAGGAAACAAAATCTGTACCGTGTGGAAATGTAACGATTGTTACATTTTTGACAAGGCGAGTGAATTAAATGTCACAATCGCTTGTGTCTCTCAGCCTGCTATTGAACTAATCCATCTCTCAGTTATGACTTAGAGATTGAAGAATTAACATCTACAGCGTCGTCGGTATTATCTATTACAGAGTCAAAATATTCTCAACAATTTGTTTATTTAACACCACATGCTTTATTAATAGATCGAATAACTGAATCTTTAAACGATATTAATATTGATCCGATACACACAAAATTATTGCACTCCGCTAAATATAGAGAAAAGAAATGAAGGAAACAACATTTTACAAGGAAGCTTTCGACAAACGTTTGTCAACAGAGTCAACTGATAATGGTCAAGATGAAGATAAATTAACATGACATTTTCGTAAATTATAATACCTAACGTTAATTTGAAATGAATCAGATTTTACTTTCTGTAGATGAAGGTGCTAATTTTAATTGTCAAGAAGGAAAAGTAATAATTTCACAATTAAAGGACAAGTTTCAATTAGCGAATTCTAACAACGAAAAAATCACCATTCTATCAGTCCTTCCTTTCTCTTGAAGTGCGTATAAAATTCAAGAAGTATTTGGAGCAACAAAACATCTGGCCTTGAAAACAAAACAATTGGTTAAGGAAGAAGGTATTCTGTGAGCTGCAAAAGCAAAACCAAGATATATTGTCCCGCAGAATACAATCGATCGAATACTGAATTTTTATCGGGATCCTGACATCAGCAGAGAAATGTCGGGAATGAAAGATTTTGTTAGTATTCCAGATGACGGCAAGAGAGTTCACAAACAAAAAATATTAGTTCTGGGAAACTTATCTGAGTTATATTACCTTTTTCATGAGCGGTAAGGATAAATGTTTATTTATATTTGTATATAGCGCAATTGGGGCGACCCGTGGCTTAATGCCTTCTACCTCTGGAGACGCCGGTTCAAACCCGGTCCGATCCAAGTAGAAATCGCGGCAGGTTTTTTCGGGGTTCTCCCGTTTCCCCCGTCTATCATTCCACCACAACATTCACTCATAATCATTTACCCCCATGTCATTCATAATCACCGCTTCAGGGGAGGTGTGGCGGGAAGGGCATCCGGCAACCTAGTATTCCCCAGCCAAAACCAAATGAAGCATCATATATCCATCCCCATTCGCCGACCCCATATGAAGTGGGGAAAGTCTGGGTTAAAGAAAGAAAAGATTTGTATATAGCGCAATTGTATAATAGAGATAACATTCATTTATTTATTATAGGTACCGTGATATGAAAGTATCTTTCTCAAAATTTGCTGAATTACGGCCAAAAAAATGTGTATTAGCTGGCGCTGCAGGAACTCATATAGTTTGTGTGTGTACTATTCATGTAAACTTGAAATTGATGCTGATAGTCGCAAAGTTAATACCAATAACATTTGAAAAAAAAATGTTAACGAATTTTAATGATATCATTTTCTGCTCGTCACCAATAGAGGATTGTCATTTTGGGAAGTGTAGTAACTGTCCAGATATTACTCAACTGCAAGATTTGATAAACAATTTCTTTGAGATGAACTGCACTGACGAAGTTACATATCAATAATAGGTTTAAGTTGACAAATGCTTCAAACCATTATCTCACACACAGACAATTTTACAGAACTTTTGATTGAAAAATTGAAGGCTCTTTCACCAAATCATTATATTGCTCGAAAGCAATCTGAATATTTTCGAACCACCTAAGATCAAATTGGTCTGGGGGAAGTTATCGTAGTTGCAGATTTTTCTGAAAACTATAGCTTCGTTTTGCGAAATAGTGTCCTGGCACAATTCACAAGCCACGGTTCACCTTTCGCTTGCTATTTCACGACGACTGAAACAAACCTCGTCGAACCATTGAATTTTGTTGTTATCTCCGACGAGTTGAACCACATCACGACTGCTGTTAATTACTTCCAGCATTCATTAATTTATTTTTTGAAGAAAAAAAAACAGTTAGAAATCTAAAGAAAATCTACTACTTATCAGTTGGTGCAGCAAGTCAATACAAAAACAAATTCAACATTCTGAATTTAAGTTTGCATGAGAAACATTTTGGAGTACTAGCAGAGTGGCATTTTTTCGCTACATCGCATGGAAAAAGGCCGGGTGATGGTACAGGAAGTGCGGTAAAGCGCTTAGCATCTCCCGCAAGTTTGCAATTGCCCAGCTCAGAGCAAATTCAAACTCCAAGAGAGTTGTTCACGTGGATTGAGAGAAATATTTCAGGTATATTAATAACGGTGTAGAATTTCAATGAATATTTAAAACTAAATGAACGTTAACTGAAAAGTCTATTAATAACGTTACAGGAATTAATGTAAACTTTGCTTCGAAAGAGGAAATTGCAAAACACCAAGTCAAAATGGATAAAAGATTTCGTTATGCTGTTCCTGTGAAAGGAATCAGTGGGTTCCACGCTTGTGCATCTCATGGAGAAGAATTTGCTCTCATGAAACTTCACTCAACATCAGAAGACGGGAGCAGATTTAATACAATGGAAAGTTACTATGAGTATTGTACACAGTTCCCAGTATCAAAAATTGGAACTAGGTATAAATAAATCTGGATGTATCGTTATGTGAATATTAATTTAACCTAATAAATATTTTACTTTTATTGCAGATTAGCTACCAAACGAGAAAGGAAGAACTAAAGTTCAAAGCTATAAGATTTTTTGAAATGAAAATTTAAGACTTGAAACTACTCATCCTATATCTTTTGGGTAATAAAGTTTTAAAAATCAACGTGTTTCTACATAATTCATTTATTGGTTTTCAAGTCGTGATGAGTTAGCAAGGAATTCACATACGTGAAAATCAAAATTTTAACTTTAAATTACTATAACTTTTAAAGTTGTAAATTTCCCAAGCCAAAAATTGGTGGAATTAGGGTTCATTAGACTTACTTTCAACTACCGAAATTTCATTAAATTCTGAGATGGAGTATTTAAGAAATAATTTAACGGAAAAAATGATATTTTGACATTTTTGTTGAAATTCTAAACGCATGTTGCCATTTTGTGTGTCTGAAAGTTACTTTTTCTATAAAATGAAGCGTCTATAATTAGTAGATTAAATGGGTTTCAATTTCCCAGCGGGTTTGATTGAAATTTTCCTGATTTTTTAACTCGCGGTTCTGTGCTCTTTACTCTGGGAAATCGACTAAATAATTGTTTAAGCAAAACCAGATTAATAAAAACCTAATAAACATTATTTTCCTTATACAATATTCTAAGACCCCAGAAAAATTATTAGCAAAATCTGAATGGTTCGGGGAAATTTTAGGCCGATTATGGCTGGAATGACCCATGTGTAAATCTGTCTTACAAAATTGTACTTTGATAGTGCTAAATAGGAGAACTTCCGAAAGCTTATGGTTGCGGAGATGTTTTCTTCCCTATAAATAAGTATTACTTTAACATCTCTAAATGTTGAAAATTTTGATACTGATCGATTAATGTTATAAAACCTCATATTTCAGACGCACGTAAATAACAGTATAATACATAAAGTTGCATAAGTAAATATTACGTAAACAATACTCATTTTNAAAAAAAAAAAAAAAAAAAAAAAAAAAAAAAAAAAAAAAAAAAAAAAAAAAAAGAAGAAATAAGCCAACTTTCCTGTACGCCTCTTGTGTTCATGCAGTGTCATTCGAGAACGACTTCCAAGCGGATACGCTGTTGATTGTGTCAAAAGATTCATAATGAACTCTTGAGTAGCGTATATTTTGAATCCAGTCATCACGTCGTAAACGAAACAATCTTTGAGTGAAAATTTTGAAAGATTCCATCCAATCAACCTACATATAGAAACTTCGTCCAAATATTGGAAGAGACATTCAACCAGAAAAAATGAAAGACGATAGAACTGTTACTTTTTTTCTTCTGCAGGTACTTGTAATATTCCTGAATTTAAGTTTGGTAAATTTGAACCGTTAAATTCAGTTGTACAATTGAGATATTTTATAGAAATAGGACACTCAATTATTTAAAATAATGAACTTAACTTAAATTGAACATTCACTTAATATCTTTCACTCGTCAATAAATTTTATAATGCGTTACATAATATCATTAAATTATACTTTCCTGGATAACATTTCTTATGGTTTGTTATATTATTAAATGAAGTGTGTCTAGTTCTGTGTAGCTAAGAGCGTGTCATCTGAAGCAAAGGAAAATATTTCTTTCTGGATATAACATCAATTAAACAGTTAATTTCAAATAATTTTTAATTATAAATTTTACTTGAGAGATGTATCAGTGTCTTTCTTAACTTAGCTGATGACATGGCATACGTGAAACTTTTTCAATTAATTAAATTTATCATTGTCGGTAAACATCACTGGGAATGTTTATCACAAATCAATTAATTTTCTCGACATCAATATCTCACTCTCCAGTTTGAATACTACACAAACGAAACTAGACATCAAACATGCTTACACAAGCATTATTACCTTAGCTTGGTAGAAAAGGGTTAACCACTTAATTGTTAGTTTACGAAGGTAACGTGTTGTTTAACTTCTTATTTTAAAGGTAATTTCTGAAACCATTATCGGTTACATTACTATCTGTTACATTTATCTTCCGTTAACTTTGGTTCGTTAACTTAGTTTAAAGCATTGTTTCCACGTTGAATGGCATGGTACGACTGGTCAGAAATTTGTTTCATCTCGCATCGTCGAATCGGACCGTTATTCCTCAAGGTCATCCTTTCTCGTGAAATGTTGGTAATCGCTCCCATACTACATTATGCCTCGATGAATCTGAAGGGGTCAATAACTCTGTACGATCTGAGATTCCCACGCTATGGATCAGTCGGAAGGACGTGAAATTGGAAATCAACATTCAACGACATATCGAAGAACATAAGAAGATGCAACGTCATGGGAACATAGGCGGTACACGACTTTGTCATGCAACTAAATTCACTAGCATCAGGGATTCCAATAAGCGGATGGTACACAAAATGTAAAACGTTTCAGTCTCTTGGCGGCTTCTCGCCTCTCTCCACTTCTGTTCCAATCCTCTGACTCGTGTACTGACCTTGAATTCAAAATCTACAGAGTAAACGAACCCGAATAGAAAAAACAACAACACAAGAAACTATTATTTAGTTGACGATCAGGGTTTATTTTCGTTCAACTCGTATGTTCTTCACGACGTAACTTAACTGCATATTGCATACAATAAAATATTATTGTACCGTTTGACGGTTTCCACTGGAAAAACGATTAGTGGGGAAAATATTATTCCTCTCAGATGAAAATTTTAATATGTTAATGATCGCGAAAGAAAAAAATACATCTTATGCAAGATAATCTTGAATGACAACTATATTATCTTGCTTCTTCAAAAACTATTAGTGATACAAATTTACCTGCTTTATTTAACCTCACTCTGAGTTTCCCTTTGACATACTTGATTTATTGTTTTTGAAACCTAAATTAGGTTACCGTTCAATAATAAGAATATTCTAGTGAACCAAATCATCGCAGATATTGGAGTTATCAGTGAAGTGTTCATATATTTATTTATTTATTTATTTTATGCCTTTTGGCGACGTTTAGACCATGAGGTCTGCTCTCCAAAGAACCGTTGGACTTGGGTAAGGGAATTGGGAAGGAGAGGTGTTGGGTTGTCAGGGAACTTATGTTACAGAAGTGTCAGACACTGCTATCCTTGATACCTTGAGGGCACAGTTCACCAATATAATAACAAATATTTTCAGAAGAGTAATTATAATAGAAGATTTAATAAATTTAGTTAACAAGAGTAAAGTTGTTTTGAAAGAGAGAAATATATATTATTAAGAGTGTAAAAATAAAATACGAGAGTGAACATGAGAGTAAGAATCTGCAATTGTTGAATAATACGAATGTATAAGAACCGGTAAGATACTACGAATAAGCAGCAAAAATTCAATAATGATATGATTTTAGATTTATATAAGAAACATGTCATTGATTGCAACACTAAATCTAAAGAAAACATCTAGGTTGAGGGCAATGAGTTTATCTGTTGCACTTATATTTGCTGACATTGTTATGAATAATCTTTTAGACTTTGTTAATGAGCAGTTACCTTTTAAATGTCCTTCTATTTGTAAATGTGTCGATGATTTGTGTTGAGATATACCTATGGACAGGGTTGAATTTGTTTCTGATATTTTTAATTCATACCTCAAGAATCTCAAATTCACTTACGAAACTGAAAAGGATAGAAGACTGACATTTTTCGACATGGTATTGATAAGGAAAGATAGAGAAATTAAAGTTGATAGGTGGCGCAAGCCCAATACGTCTGATTGCTATCTTCATTTTTATCAAGCAAAAATTTGTCATTCAAATATTTTATCATGCCAAGGCAAAAAGGAAACATAGCTCTTGGTGAAACTGGACTTCTATATAAAAGAATCAACCAACACAAGTTGGATTGTAAAAAAGTAATGCATAACTGTGCATTGGCACAACATGTCAACAGCATGGGGCACAAATATAAATTTCATGAGGAGAGCATGGACAAAGCGATGAATATTTAAAAAGAAGAAGAATTAAAGAAATGATCCACATTTCTAACAATAACACTTCTAAGAAGAAAATAAATATGGAGAAACTTAACGCTAATTAAAAACGATTTTTTGTATGGTATGATATTTTATATTAATGTTTAATTTTTTCCTTTGTACATTTCGTTATTGGAATAAAAATAATGATGTAACGTGTATCATGAATATTGCACTATCATTTTTTAAAATAATATTTATTCTCAATAGTGTAGAGCACAAAAAGTGATTGAATTGTTTGGTTGGTATCAATTATTAATCATTCATGAGTTGCTAGTGTTACTACGTTCTGATGGGGTGACGTTTATCTTATATAGTCATGATTATGCTTGATGATAGGTGCGCCATTGTTTGTACAATATCTCCATGGAGATTGTCTAGTTGATATGTGGCTGGGTAAATATGTTTTCATTGAAATATGTATTTGGATTAGTTCATTGTGGTAGAGAATATGCGCTCATTGTATGTATCCGTGTTTTGTTGTACAGCCCTGAAGATGACTAAAATAATCGAAACGTTGGCAAACTGAAATAATTTTGAATATTTTTTCTGGCCTAACTGCACGAAACCTACTCTCAATTCATGATTATTATGAACGATGTGCTTTCAATGAAAAACAATAAAGAAGAAATATACTAAATATTACTTATATTTTTATTTACTTTAACCTGTCCAACCTACCTGCACTATACCTATAATAAACTATTGTATGAGTGACTAACTATAAAATTCTTTATTATATGACTAATTAAACATTTAAAATATTGAATTAACTTTTATCGGTTATCTAAATCTTCCGATTGTGTTGGTTAATTTTTAATCAACAAATTAAAGATTGATGAAGTTAACTTTTTGAGTAACGGAGTAACACCAACGAAGTTCCCACCAACTCCATGTTAAACACTCTCTTCCTTATGTCTTCCTCCCGTGACAATACAATATGTTATATTTCTTTCATATATTAACAAGTACTCAACCTAAGGAAATTATACCGTTCTGAAACGCCAAAATCCCACTGACTTATTCAAGAAAATTTTTGTCTTAGCTCTCACAAACACCTCTCTCTCCTGTCAGCAACACTCAATAAAACATTTTCCCCCGGGTATTGACAAAATCTACACATTCTCGAAGATTTGTATCAACCCCACCACAAGATATCTCTTCAATAAACCTCCTGTTCTTGGTTATAGGCAACATTCTAATTAGTAAATTAGTAAATAAAAGCAAATAATTCAGCTGCGCCCCTCTGATGTTCTGTCCTGGAACACAACGCAGCAAAAAACACAGACATAAAACCAACCATATTATTGATTTATCCACGTCATTCACCAGGTCAGTCACCCAATACATCCACAAAATTAGTCAATCAAGTGAATGTACCTCTAAAAACTGCAAAATATCTCTTCACATGAACCTTCGGCACGGGGTTTTTAAGTACTACTCATAATATCGGGATGAACGACCATAGAGCTTCACGAAGTAAGTCTTTTTCTTCTTTACCTGTCCATTCCCATTCAAGACTTTTTAATACAAATTTAACCTTGAAATAAAATATTTCAGGAACTCTCCGTTCATTATCCGTGCGCGAAGTTACGAAGAAATATTGACTGTAACTGAAGACAATGAGAAGCATAAACGTAATCGAGAACCTACGCATCAGACTCGACGAGTCATTTATTGGCGTGGAACGGGCGAATGTAGCCCAATAAGGCTGAAGACACATTTGCATTTTCTCCGCTCCGCTCGAGCGAAGACCCAACTAGCGGAGTGTCAGCGGAGCGGTCGGCAGCGGGCAGGAGTAGGGGAACGTGAGTAGGGATGGAAGGAACAAGGTCACTTCAGGACGAAAACAGACATGCTTCGCCCAGGTCTTGTACAGAACATCCATGCAACTGCCCGCTAATTACACAACGTTTTTATTGTAAAACACATAGCTATATGTTATGAAAATGTTTCAAGTAATATTTATTGTTTACTGTGCAATGAACACAGCGGTAATTATTTTTGTATTTTTAATAATGGAAATAGACTTACTATACCCAGATGCCAATATAACAGGAATAGTGAAATATACTTACATAAGAAATGAATAACAACGTAGGACCTTTTTACGGACGATTACGAAATATATTTTGCTTACTGAAATATGTTGCTACGTTCATGTTTATTGTTACAATGTGTTACCACCAAAAGACTCAAACTACGAGTCATTATATTATGCATTTTAATAAGAACAATATGCATTGTAATCCCTTTAAAATGCACTTTTACCATGTAATTTATCAATAATTCTTTCAATATACTTAACATGATTGATTCAATATTTTTTGTTTAAAACATTTTAATTTACACTTTAAATAAGACCAACTGTAGGACAATTTTTCACCTATATTCAAAAATTGTTAATATCATATAATTTAGATAATTAAAAGCGAACTGTACAGACAAAATTACCCGATATTTTGAAACTTCACAACTCGTCAAGTTTCTATTATATTTTTAGGAAGTCGTGTTTATTTCGTTTCAAATACACGGACAATAAAAATCACAACACAATGCAAATTCACAATATGACACAAATATTCACAATAACTTCACAAAAATAGTACGATATAGAACACAAATCGAGGAACAAATATTACAAATTATTGGAATGTAGAGCTTTAAAATGTAGATGTGAAAATGCGCTTTTCTCTCGTTTTAAATAAAACCACGCCAAAATTTTTTACAATCACACGACGAAAATCTTAAAAGACTAAAATATAATCTTAAAAGACTAAAATTCACGAAGAAGTCAAAAATAGTAAAACACAAAAATAAGAAAGCTTCAGAAAAACGAACTCCATTAAAAAGAACGTGAAAAGTTTTTTATAAAGAAGTGAGGAAGCACTAGAACAAATACTCAGTGATATTATAACTCGGTGTTGCAATAATTAATATGAACATTGATATAATTAATAATCAGTCCGTAGAAATTGAAGGAAATGATTTTCAAGAGAAGAACCGTGAAAGAAATCACACGTGTCTTCCTCGGTTCTTTCAAAATAATAATAATAATAATAATAATAATAATAATAATAATAATAATAATAATAATAATAATAAACCCATCTATTAACACTTGTGGCCTTCAGCAGGCGGTAAGGTCGCGCAGGAAGCAGCGAAGAACTCCGTTCGGCGTCCGCTAGGAGTGTCTTTGCATAAGATCACACAGGTCGGTGGAAAAACCGCTCCGCTCCGCATACGCAAGTCTTTAGTTTTAGGTTTTGCTTAAGAGTGACAATGAAGCGGCGAGCGAAAGGTTCCGCAGTCTCCCTACCTGGGGTGGTTGGAATGAGGAACTACAGCTGATTTTTTGACCTACATCGTCAGGTAACACAATTTACGTCCAGTTCGTAAGGAAAGAGACTAATGGAAAATTGTAATGAGTGGAACTAGGAATTTTTGTATTCAAATGCGACCTCGAATTTTGAGATTTAAAGAAAAGTAAATCTGAATAAAAACAGTTAATGCAAAATGAAGGTTTTCCGTGAATTAGTTGTATAAATTTGGTAGATTAGCGGAAGTCATGATAAATTCAATAATAGAAGGACATTTTCATTAGTTTTCTACAGAATTGATCTTCAAAATTATTAAAATTTTGAACAAAAAACGTTTCTCGAGAAACAATTGAAATTTTGTTGAATGTTCAAATTAAAGTAATGAAAACATTAACTTTTATCTTTAACATTTGCGAAAAATTATCTTTAGCTGTGCATAGGTTTGCCATCCGTCGCAGATTCCTCGGATTTGTTTTAGTTTGAATGGCGTTCAGAGAGCGTCTGAGTGGGGTTTTCTACAGCGTCCGGGTTTTTTAAATCAGCAGAGCAACAAAGACTAATTGTCGCGAGAACGCAAGCTAAAATTACTCCATTAATTTTAAGATGATTACTTTTGTAATTTGAGTTTGTGTTCTGCAGTGTTAACTCTTCAGTTCTTAACTTTTTGGGGAGAAAAATTACATTAGAACGTTTATTCTTGGATGGTATTTTTCTTTTCAATACCGAGAAATATCTCGTCAATTTGTTTTAAATTTATTTGTCAGAAAATGGTTTTTTCTATGAAACATTTTTATACTTATTATTAAATTAATGGCGCGTGATAACACGTTAAAATTATCTTATTAGTGTGAAGGATAGGATTCATTTAACACAATAATTTCCGAATTTTAGTTCCGAAATCCGTGGTTTTCGTTCATTGTCCTAGATAATAAGATTTTGTTGATGGCAACCCTAGCTATGCATAACTAATTTATGGTTGAATGTCAGACTTCTAGAGAAATTTTGTGAAATCACTGGAGAAGGAAGAAGAGCCTTCTAGTATTTGGGAGGAAAATTGGTGCAAGATTTCCGATTATGTTAGTTTTCCATTTCCCTTGTGTATCACATTGTGCTTTTCAGTCTTTAAAATAAACAAAATAATTTCTGCCCTCGTCAACGCAATTGATCATTTCGTAATGGCAATTGGAGTATTAATAGGGTGAGAGGGGAAGACGGAAGGAGAGAGGGATGGGAGGGATGGACGGGCGGGCGGAAGAAGAAAGAGAGAATATAAGAAAGGGAGGGGAAAAAGTGGGTACTCTTTCTGAAATACGAGCGCGTTCAAAAATGTATTAAGACTTCTATCAAGACGATAATGTCCTCTACGTTCATCATTTGCTTAAGGCATTGCGAATGGGGTTACGTTCCTCTTAAGGCTGAATTACACCTACAGAGTGCTGAACCAAGAGAGCCGCCTAAGTTCTTGGCCACTACTCGACTGAGCAACTCGAGATTTTACTAGGGTTATTGCATTCGAAAGAGCGGGTGGTCAAGTCAGTGTGTGTTTCAACCATAACGTGATCAGCGCGATTCGAGGCAAAATCAGAAATTTGAAAAAGGATTGTTAAACTATTTTGTAACTTGATCATACCTGACATATTACAGGAAACCGAATATGAAGGTAACCTCAATAGAAAACTATTACGGACAAGAATGTGACTTCCAGGAAGAGATACTAGGGGAGGATTGTTAAAAGAATTGTTAAAAACTCAGGTAATTTAGATCTTAGTCTTTTTGCTTTTCTTCATTTTAAGTTGAATGCAAGTTCTTAATTTCATTTTTTTAAATTCCGATCCACCAAATACGGGTTTATTAGTTTCTTGTATTAATTTTGGATAGTGTTTTTGCACACGGCTCATTTGAAGTCCCACAAACACGAATGGTTTTGTATTCTTCATAAAAATTTAATGTCGTCTTACTGGACTACTCGGAGATTTTTGAATCAATTTAAAAACAAAAAATCAGAAGGGAATGCTCGCAACAAGGGGTCTACTTCACTAACTCGTCTGTGCACAAGTGAGTAGAGCGCAAGGGTCAGGGCGGGCATGGGTGCGGAAGTTGCTCGGTCGAGAACATGGCATACGTCTCTATCCACAGTCTCATTCGAATCGCTCGCCCACTACTACAAAAAGTACTGACAACTAAATCCAATACTTATCACAACAGCCGAGCACTCGGCCGAATGCGCACTCTTGGCCCAGCCCTACTATCGGATTTTTTATTATAGAGACTTGACTTCTAATGACAATGGAATGTACAATAAAAGTCGTAGAAAAAACAGTTAACACCATTGGATTTGTCATTTTGATCTGCACATACGCCAGCGAAAAAAATGGTTTTAGAAATGAATATTATGTTTTTAAAAGCTGAAATGTTTGAGAAAACGTGATATTTTTACTTTTTTGCCCATACGTCGACTATTTTTTTAATGAAATAAACTAAAAGTGCCGAAAATAATTCTTATTCAGCGAAGTATTACTGTTGTGATTGTGGCAACCTTTTACAATTTCAAGCTTCTGGAAAAATATAATGATTTTTTCATAAACATTGCTATAAACGACCGGACAAATAATTAAGGAGTGAAATTTATACTGTCGCACTCAGGAAAGTTTCGTGATCACATTATAATTCAACTGTATTGATTAAAACTGCTTACTATATTCTCAATTAACGGCCAGCAGTGCAATACAACGTTCGCTGAACGTTGCTGCCCTGTGTGTCTAAGAATTATTTTTGGCGCTCTTAGTTTATTTCTTTAAAAAAAGGTCAACGTATTGGCAAAAAACATAAAACGTAATATTTCAGGTTTTAAAAAAATAATATTAATTTATATACCAATTTTTTCACTGGCGTATACGAAGAACAAAATGACATATTCAATGGTCTTAACTATTTTCTTTACGATTTCTGTTGTGCTCTCATCCATTAGAAGTCAGGGCTCTATAATAAGAAAATCCGATAGTAGAGCTGGGCCAAAACTCCATGGTTCTAATTAAAAAAGATTACATTTCTTGCGTTTATTACTTGTGGTTTTTATGTGGACAGAAAATACATAAAAACTGACAGATTATGTTTGAATTTTCGGATGCAGACGGGAGATGAGGATTTGAGGAACAGATGTAGGTAAATGCAAAATGTACCTTGAAGGAAAAAGGGGAATTCCCTTATCCAGTGATATTAAGATTTTATACATGCTGACACGTCTTTAACCATCCAGTGGTGAGCACGGTCTCATAGACCGTGTCAGTCATCTTTTTGTGGTTAAAAACCTTATCTGCTAGAGGTAACTGGGAATCTTAAGTAGCTGTCACTGAGGCAGTTGGAAATTGTCTTCTACGTGCGCTAAGTCATAGCATTCCTTGTTCTTGTTATAATTTTCCTCGGCCTTCTAGACCGTCGTCGCCTCTCATACCTCTCATGTCCCTCACGCTGTCATGACCATTTATGTACCAAGTATTTATTAATTACAAGGTAAATCAAATTTCATTTTTGTATAAAAAGCATTAATTTATTATAATATCATTAATTACTATATTGAATAATCATAATTTGTTTAATAAGGAAGAAAATTTCAAAATGTCCAAAATTATTATTAATATTGTTTTTGTATTACAACTTATACCTGAGTTTACTAGAAGTTGCAAAGAGTGTAGATCACCCCCGCCCCCCAAAAAAAGGAAAAGCGATATTCATATATAATTATTAAATACAAATTAAATTTCCAGAACGCATTGAAATATTTCTTTAATATATATTTTGTTATTATATACTTGTAAATATAAAGTATATATTTTTTCTATCTTATACTAACAACCCGAACTGTAAAATATATAATATTAGTTGGAAAACACACGAAGTCTCTCGGAAAACCCTTTTCTACCTTGTGTCAAATCACAAAAAATATCTTTTCCTTTCGAAAAGACGAAGTTTATTCTCAATTTTTAGTTTTCTAAACGTTTCTAAAATATTATTGAATTTATAACTGTGGCAATATTATATTATTTTCATACAAAAATAGTCCTGATACATTAAATTCTTATTTGTTAATTTGTCTGAATAATGTTAAAAGTAAACCTTAAAAAGCCGGTACACGTTCTCGTAGTCCGAGATCACCAATAATGTAACAACAATTCACGTCACCTCTGCAGGGTTAAGCAATTTGTTACTTGCTCGAAAGTACTTGAGAAAAGTTATTGTTTTTATTTTAACTGTTACGCACTCAGAAAATAAATATGCTAAACAAGACGAAGTAAACTGCGTAAGTCACCAAAAACCGATTACTTCCTCAGCAATAAATATTACGATTCTCAAATTTCGAGTTGATGCCTTCAGTTATAACAAACATTTCATTCTCATACATCTGAAATCGTAAAAATTCTATGGCTTCTTCTTCTGGAAACAATTCCGAAAGATTTTATTACAGCGCGAGTTTTCTGTTCCTTTCACATCCAAGCTGAGACCTATACGTGGACAGTGGAGAGGAAAAAAACACAATACTTCAGACGTTTTGTGTTATACGCTGAAGGAGAAAAAACAATTACGTAGACATGTATACTAAGTATTCCGGCACAAAATTTCTGAGGATTGGAATGTACAAAACGTAGATTCTGAATCGTAACATTTTGTTTAGTTAACGTTCAATAAATTAAAATACGTCATCATGAGTATTTATCGCTACTTATCTCTAGAAGGTAAACTTATTATCTCTAAAAGGTAATTTTTTGTAAATATTCTTGATCCTCTTAACCAAGTGCCACAAATGAGATATTCTTACAAATTCTTTTTCCTGTACAGGGACAGGATCTTAATCTTAAATGTTAGTCATGTACTCTTTCTTTCACATTTGCATTTGAAATACAAAATTCAATCGTAATTGTGTCTACTTCATGAACTACCTCCCAGGTGACGCTACATTCAGCTTCGATGACGACCGCAAAGTTTGAATAGTAATGGATTTCTAAGCTGCATCACAGGCACGTTGAATTCCCATAAAGTTCATATTTATTATGGTTGTTACCTTAGAAGCAAAATACTGGATACCCGTTGTAAATGCCATTAATTGCTTTCTCAATACAATAGGTTTTTTGATTGGAATTCATGTTTGTATAATTCGGACTGGCTAATTTATTATGAAAGCGAAACTGAAAAACATTGGCTTTATCTGTAAATCCATAGATTGGCGACTTTATACCTTCTTCTCATTTATAAAATTTGAGACATGATTAAAATGTATTTTTTTCAGACGATAAGAACTAACTTACAGTTTCTATTCCACTAGAATTCCATGATTAGTCCGAAGACAAGGGAGTAGTTTATCTTTCGTACATACGCGCTGTAGTGAGTACTTAGCAGTTTTTGCGTTGTAAAACCTAAACATTTCACTACATAAAATTGTGCACATTGGACAATCGAATTTCATATAAAGAAATGTTACCATTGTATTACCGAAATAATCTGAAATAGAAACTTTGAAGAATATTTGTGTAAAAATATACAAATAAAATATCTGGATAACCGAACTAATTGTTTCGACGACAATGATGTATATTTAAAGGAAAATGGGCATATGATTTTCCACTAATCACTAAAAATTAAAAACAGTAACAAGGTATATCTAATAAAAAGAGAGAGAGAATACCTGGATATGTGATCTTGAGAATTTAAAGATACTGTCGTAGCATGTCTGACGGTGAAAACACAATATCAATTAATAAATTTTGAATCATGAATATATTTTTCCAATTTACTTTATACACATAATTTTTACAATACACAATTAAACTCAATTCTAGAACAAATTTATGACATCCCCGTTTGCAACATCGTCATTCCGGGTTCTCTGCTTCTCCCTTGAATTCGTGCTTCGATTTTTACCCTTTAGGCGTGTCTATTTGTCTCTTCTTCCAGCGTTGCTAATTTTTTGCTAGTCGTCATTGTTTGTTTCATGCATCGCTGTCTTTATTGTTCCAATTTGTTCTACGTAATGTAAAAGAGCTTGAAATATTAATTTTGTTTCCAACAATTTACTCTTGTCGTTTAATAGACGTCAGTTCTAGTCGTTTAATAATTTTGACAAATTGTCCTCTCTCTGGTCTATAGAAGTCACATACCCATAAGTTATGGTCAGTCATCTCCTGGTCTTGTCTGCAAGTGCATGGACCGTCGGTTACTTATCCATTTCTTTTCAAGTAAGTCGCATAATCGTTATGTCCCGTTATTGTCTCTGCCATGTATGGACTCAGTTTTGACAATGTCTTTGTCCGTTCTCGGTAATTTACGTCCGGTATGTATTGATACGCTTGTCGTCCTTTCGTACTGTTCGTCCATCGTATATTCCATGCCTCCAATAGGAGTTGCGTTATCCGCTGTCGACCGTTATTTTGTCTCCTTTCACCAGTATTCTTCCTTCTTTCTTCTGTACTTTACCTTCATAATTTGGAGATATATTGGCCAAACTTCTGTAATTACTTCCAACGCGTCACTTGAAACAAATTTAAAACAACATAACCTGAGGAGGCATGACATTTGTACAGCTCTAAGCTTTCGCTCATAGTGCGCATTTGTTATCTTATGTCCCCATACAGATGCTTTACAGGTCATCATTGCTCGCAAAGCTCCACAATAAAGATGCTTTATGTCCTCAGCTGTTATCACATATTTCGAATACCCTATTCTTATCATTGTATTGTATATTCGTTTAATTTCGGCTTCAACCATTCTCAGATGTTCCATCAAGTGCATTTTCTCATCTAGTACTATCCCCAGAAATTTAACTGTTCTCGCCACTCTTATCTTCTTTCCATTAAGTGTCACAATAGGGTCCCTTCGTTGCTCTCTGTAATTGCCAAACCACATCATCATTGACTTAGTGTCTGATATTTGTTACTTCAGTCTTTGTGTCTCTTTATCACATTTGTCTACAGCATTTTGAGCACTCCTCTGCACTTCCAAACGTCCATTCCCGTCCACAAGTAACAAGTCTGCATATGCGATGATGCCAATTCCTCTCTCTAGCGTGTCTATTAAATTATCTACTAGTATATTCCATAGGACTGGTCCACTGCTGGATCCCTGAGGACAGTCTAATCCTATCTTTTTTACTATCCGTTCTCCTCCTAACTCAACATACACAAGTCTGTCACATATGCACAATACAATCTAATATGTTATGTAGGTCTCTTATCCTTGCCATACTCTCTATTATTATACCCCAATATTCATTATCGAAAGCTCCTTGGATGTATCTCTCTCTCTATAATATATAAATATATAAATATATAAATATATAAATATATAAATATATAAATATATAAATATATAAATATATAAATATATAAATATATAAATATATA
>NNCF01125882.1:1906844-1924251 GCA_002313205.1 Laupala kohalensis | reverse complement strand
TATATATATATATATATATATATATATATATATATATATATATATATATATATATATATAATATTGCATATTTCTTTTCACGTCTATTAACTTTGTCCAATAATTTCTCTATTGCATCCTCCGTACCACGACCCGGGCGGAAACCATATTGTGCATCTTTCAGCATCCCTTCTGTCCCAAGATTGATCATTAAGCGCTGCGTTAGTATCTTGTGTAAGATCTTACCTAATACTGGCAAGAGAGTAATTGCCGTATGGAAATCGATTAATTGGGGGTCTTTCTGAGCATTCTTGAGGAATAATTTAACCTTGCCTATTTTCCACAATCTAGGAAATCATTTTTCGTTTATACATCTGTTATACATTGTTACTACATGTGTAACTCTTTACCTCCCCCTTTTACCATCTCATACGTTATACGGTCGTAGCCAGCACTCTTGATGCTTCCTAATCCTTTAATTCTCCATTGTAATTGTTAGTGTTATCTCCTCAATGTCTTCTTTCATCCACTCTCTTTCCCATCGTCCCAAGTGGTCCTCCTGTTTAATAATCTTTCTCAACAACAGTTCACTTGTTTCTTTCCAGTTTTGTGATATTCCTCCTTCTCGTAGGATACTGCTCCATACCGCTGCTTACCTCATTCTGCCTACACTCATCTTGTAAGGTATGCTCCAGCACGATTTCTGAAAAACCCTAAATAGTTCCTCCAGCTTCTCCTCCATCACTGCTATCTTGAAAGACCGTCTTCATTTCTTATATTCATTAAAAAAGTCCTCTTTACTTGCTCGTCTCTCCCTTCCCGCTTGTCTCATTTTCCTAGCCGCCTTGTTTCTCGCCTTCTTCCGTATCAATCACTTCTTTTTCGTTTTCGGAACACACCTTTCTGCAATCCGTAACATTGCCATATGAAGTTGATCTATTGTATCCTCAATATTACCTCCCGTTTCTCGCAATATCATCTTAATTTCTACATCTTCACCCATTTTCTTCTCATATACCCTGATATCTAATTTTCGCAGAATTCTTGTTTCATTATGTACCTTTACCTTCGTCGATCTTTCCATTACCTTCAGTGTGAATTGAATGGCCTTGTGATCACTTGTTACACCATCTCTTAGTCTCCAACTTTCTAACTGAACCTTCGTTAATCTAGTAGACAATGACAGACCTATAACTGACTCTCCACGAACACTGCTATATGTCGCTTGCCCATGTTCATTGTGCACTATCAATCCTTTTCACAATATAAAATTTTCCATTGTCTCCCCACCTCTCAGAACGGGCATTTGTATCTGCACATATAATTGCTTCGCCTTCATAGTTATCTAATATTTTTAAATCCTGCCTGTATATTCGATTGCATATATTGCCTTAAATTAAAAACTTATATTGCCGTATTCGCAATTATTAAAGCTGACCATGGTGTTTCTGTGATGATTGTCCTCGTCTTCAGCGGTAGATGACATAATTTACCCCATTAGCATACACTTCTTGCAGACATGCCACTCCTATTTAAGATGTTGCATATACTCACCCAGTTCTCTTAATCCCTGAATTCCCCGCTGTATGTTCTGGTGGACTATATTAAGTTCCATAGTAGATATTTCTTCGCAATGCTTCCTTCACCGCTTGATACTCTGGACACTCTAACACTATTGTCATATGATTACTGGGCAGTTTTCTTCTTCCACAATTAACACAGTTGCCATCCTTTGCTCTTTTGGGACAATATTTATCTGCATGTTATCGATCCCCACATTGCCCGCAAATGTCCTCTTTCTCTGCGCATACTCGGGCCAGATGTCCGTATTTCTGGCACTTATAACATCGCGTTGGGTTCAGATCTTCTATCACTCTGTAACTCGCCAACCCGATGTACAAACGTTCTCTGCGTATTATACTTCCAAACAATGTTTGCGCACATTCCAACATCCATTTGTCGCTATTTTGAAACTTTCTCTTTTGTGGAACCCTATCTTCCTTCAAAAATATCTCTGTATCTTCTCCCTCAAAATTATCTGCCAATATGCCTTCTATCAATTATTTCTCTTCTCTAACTTGTGGCACTCCGTAAAATATAATTTTGGGTTTTTGTCTCTGTACCTTCCGAAGCATTAGTTTTGCCTCTCCTTCTACTATACGTACAAGACTTTTCTTTTGCACGTTGTGGCAGCGAAGGCGTGATTACTTGCTGGTCACGTGACTTCCTCTTCTGTATATATTGGAGGGATTAAGGATCCTCGAGTACTTGGCTGTGTGATCTGAGTCCGCAGATTACTTAGGATGTGACCTAGCTATTAAACGGTCGTCAAGACCAGTAGGAGACTAGACTTCAGTGGTAGTCTAGGCGCACTTACTGCTAGTTGTGAATGACGTAACTTTGAACAGTTTGTTTATTCGAAAGCTCTTATAATTTTGGAGATTCAGATGACCTAGAGAGGTTTTCCGAATTTGTCGTCATCAACTCAATTTATTTATGTTTAATTAATGCTTTCTGATAGCATTAACTGTGTAATGATAGATTTATGTTTGTATTGATGATTTTGAGAGTTTATGCTAGTTTCTAAATACCCAGATTTCTATTTAATTGTATTAAATCATTAACCATCGTTATTACACATGTGTTTAATTGCCCGGGAAACCGAGCTGATGGCAGCGGACTATCTACCATAAGGGTTGTGGTATATATGTGAATCCCGCTTTTTTCCAAAAGAGCCCACACTGCATCTGGGCTTGTGGTGTGTGGTTACAACGTCGAAGGGCGGTCCTTCTTTAGTTTGGTCTTGGGACTCTTTTCTGTTTCATGTATATTCATGTCTCGTTCATAGGGGATACTAGTGCTAGATTGTCATGAGATCTCTTCTCTCGATTGGACTTGTCTAGCTGTCGCATTGAATACTATATTTCTTTGTTGTTTCTTCTCCGCCATACTTGCTATCATAACCGAATCCTTGGTACTTGTATTTTCCGCTCCCTTCAAATGTATTTTGTTTTTATTCGTTAACTTATGAATATCTTTTAAAATCTTCGATCTTATTTGCCATTGCGATTAAATTAATGTTTCAAAACCCAACAATCAATGTATCAGAACTATTCCTAGGGTAACTTCAATATGTGTTTAAAATTTTCCTTGTCCGTGCACACCAAACCTTCAGAAATTTTATACCATCAAGTTAGTAGGCATTCTACAGTATCCTATCTTCATTCATGAGAATAAAAATATTAAAGCCCATTTGATAATTCTTCCAAATCATTCCCATATACTCTATATTCCATTTTCCCCATTTCATAAATATCTTAAAATCCATATATAATGATTTAACCACAGTATTATAATTCTTGTCTGCAGAAAATTCTAAGTTCAAAACTCCCTAATTTGCTTTGAAAATATTTTAAGTTCTTATTTTTCGATTGACAAATATTGTATCTTACTTCACTTGTAATATTGGGAAAAGAAATTCGATGTCTAAAAGTTATTCTTCAAAGTAATTTGAAGTGTAAATGTTCCTCTCATAAATATTTTACAAGCAATCTTCAATAATTTTAATCTTCTTTTGTTTCCCTTTCTTGAAAAATTTCCAAGTCCTGTGCAATTACACCACAGAAATATGTCCCGTTCAAATGATCCTGACGCGTATTTAATCTCTGTCAATACTGTGAAATTTTCTAATTTAGTATCTGACTAAATATTACTCATCCGTAGAACCGATTTATTCTAATTTCACAATTTGCTGTATGTAACGTTCCTGGCGTAATATTTCGTCTATTTTGAATAAATAATGTTTGTTGTATTCAAGTCAAAACATTTATAAGCTTTACACACACCGTGTTTACAAACATAATAATTGTAAACACAATGTTTGTAAACACAATGTTTGTAAACACAATGTTTGTAAACACAATGTTTGTAAACACAATTTTTTGAAACACAATGTTTGTAAACATTCGGTTGTCATTACATATGGCCGCTCCCTGTCATCTCGTACACAAACTCTTTTAAATTAATGTACACCAAGCGTTCTACTGCTGAAAGCAATTCTAATATAGCTTCTACTTCAATGTACTGGGTGTTTCCTTCACCCACATACCTCAGACGTCTTCTGGTCTCTTAAAAACTTCCCAAATATCTTTTCAGCACGCTACAACATGGGGAGTCCACACTTCTGCGTGATTTATAGTTTATTACCAGAAGGACAAAACTCTAAACTTACATATTACCTCCAGATTATTTCTTGTACCATTCCATTATTAAACTATATCACTTGGTAATACTTTAATTATGAAATTGGACTAATGTCACATAACCTCCCACCAGTTTGTTTACGCACATATATAAGTGGGCTAAATTCACCAAATTTTCACTTCTCTAGTCAATACATTCTATGGAATCTTACTAAATACTTTTCTCGTACAGAATTTGTAATCAAACTACTCTTTTAAGACTCTAAATACAGAGCGCATGCAACTCGTGTGTTGCTATACCTAGAATGTATAACTAGGCACATCATCATGTTGAAAACAAATAATGAAATGATGTTGCCCACATTGGAACTCCATCCTCGGGTATAGTGGCCACGAGGTCACCTAGTGCGTTTACTCGTGGACCAGGGAGTCAAACTCCTGCACCAGGGAGCCTTCTTGTGAGGAGAGCCACCACATCTCAAACTGTATATACGCTTACTAGCACTGGCGTAAAATTATAAACACAAATTAAATCCTTATGTGTAAAATTGAATTATGTCACAAATTTACAATGATTGTAATAAACACGTTACAAAACTTTGAATAGAAACATGGACTGATACATGAACTCAATAGGAATCAGTACTTGGTAATTTAAAAGAAGTACTAAAAGGATCCTACTTTGATAAGAGACCGTATTAGATTTCTTCACCGGAAAATATTTTTTCTGATACATGTTTCATATTTTCGTATACTATCACAGAACGATTTTAATTTCATATACAACTTATTAAGTAGAAGTAAAATTTTACTTTCACTCGCAACGTTTCGACATTGTGTCGGAATTCCACCTACTATGGTTTAGAACAGGGGTCGGCAACCTATGACCCGAGGGTCACCGAGTGACCCATTTGATAATTTCAAGTGACCCACTTTAGTTCCGAAAATAAAGTATAATATATAAAAATAAATTATAAAACAAACATGAAACAAACATTTTGAGAATTTAAAAAATTGAAAATAGATACGAAGAACAACATTTTAGTTCGATTACCATGAATCTTGTACACATAAGTGTTTATGTATATAAGATCCATGTCGATTACAAAGTTACAGTAATGATAGTAGGCGGAATATGGCGACATTGTCAGAACAAATTTTACCATTATTAGACGCGCGTGTCGTTCTCTCAGTTGTGTGTCAGTTATAGTTATAACACAAGTTCAGTAGCACAAGAATACTGACGCAATTATAGTTACGCAGCTAAATAATTATTACCCAGTGAAATAAATATTTTTTAAAAATTACCATGAACAAACAAAAAGCAAAAAAGAGATTATTTCAAGATGTGTGGACAGAAAAGTATGGGTGTATCGAAAAAGGTGACGAATTGATATATACTTTATGTACAGATATAATTACAGCCAGGGCTTCAATATTGAGCGACATTTTTCTTCAAAACATAGAGATGTAAGTGAAATGGCAAATGAAGATAAATCTGAATACATTGCTGAACGTGTTTTAAATTTTGGAAAACAAAAGAAATTCTTAAAGATTTTTGTTACCAGCAGTAGTCACGCTACATCTGTCAGCTTTGTTGCACCTCTTAGCATTGGTACCAACGGAAAACCATTTACAGACGGCGAGTTTTTGAAAAACGCATTCATAAATTGTTCCGAACACTTATTTAATGACTTCGCAAATAAAAAACAAATGGCCAAAAATATTGATGAACAGGTCAAAAATGATTTGTTATCTTGTGACATAATTATCATTACAATTGATGAAAGTACCGATATAAATAGTATTAGTAGGCTCGCAATAATTATTAGATTTGCATCAATAAATAGTTCGAATATCAATGAAGAACTATGAGTTCTTACTTCAATGAATGACACAACCAAAGACACATATATTTTTCGTCAAGTACAAGAGTTTACAAATTCCAAAAATGAGCAAGTATTGAATTTAAAAAATAAATTGTTTTCCATAACAACTGACGGTGTTCCAAGTATGAGAGGAAAAACTGTTGGATTTGTAAAACTAATGAAAAATGAACTTGGCCGCTCACTTTTATCGTTTCATTGTATCATACACGAAGAAAATTTATTTGCAAAGGCGTCTGCGCAACAACTTAACGATGTAATGGAAAAGGTTGTTAAGATCATAAACATGATAATAGTACGATCAGCATTAATACGCAGGCGCTTTAAAGCTTTTTTGGAGGAAATTGAATCAAAATATGGAAATTTGTTGTTACATTCTGAAATACGATGGTTAAGTCGAGGCAAAGATCTTAATAGATTTGTAGAGTGATTTGATGATATGCAAATATTTCTCCACGAAATCGGTGAAAATGATCTCGAACTCAATGATGAACAATGGTTTTTAAGACTTTTGTTCTTAACGGGCATCATGAACCATTATAATGATTTCAACGTACGACTCCAAGGAATTAACCACACAATTTGGAAAATGTATGAGGAATGGAAGAGTTTTACTTCAAAATTGATATTATTTGAAACTGACATAAAAACTAAAAAATTTCAATTCTTTCCCGTGTTAAAAAGGGAACACAAAAAAGAAAATATCGATGAAAGCAATCTAAATGTGTTCGAAAGTTGGATTTTCGTCATTAAAAGCGAATATGAAAGTCGGTTTCAAAGTTTTAAGAAGCATGGAGAAATGTTTACATTTATAATAAAGTCCGAGGAAATGGGAGAAAATATTTTAAATTTACCGTATTTTAAATGTCTAAAAATGGACAATTTTAGTTTAAAAATGATTGATTTTAAAAGTTCAACGTTATGGACGGATAAATTTAAGAAATTGCGGGAAGATTTGGAAAAAAACAGAAGATAATCATCTTCTCGTGATGATTCTCGTGATAGAAATGTTGGGCATTACTTCCTACCACGTTTTCATCTTTGAAAAAAATTAGTTTTGCCAATTTGTCCACATTCGGTTCAACTTATAAATGTGAGCAAATATTTTCACAAATGAAATTTATATTAAGCAAGAACAGGAACAGGTTAACTACCGAAAATTCAGATGCTTGTATTCGTCTTAAAACGACTAACTATAAACCAGACTTGACTAAATTGACTTCACAAGTTCAGCATCAGGGGAGCCATTGATATCGAAGAGAACGTTTATAAATAAAGTTCATTCAACTATGTTTGTAATTATTTTCTTAATAAAATATATCATTATTTACTAAAAGACTGTTTTAATACGAAAATATCTCTGAACCAAACGTCTCTTTAATACTCACATTTTGGTTGATTTTGATCCGCGGCCAAAAAAAGGTTGCCGACCCCTGGTTTAGAACAATGTTGTTCTAATTCGTAAATAGCAATACATTTCTAATTTTTTGAAAATTCAGGTTTCGCGTATTCGGGTAACGTGTTCGTCTGGTTCTTGTATAAATGCCCCTTTTATGCCCGAAGGTATTCTGAACATGATGGCTGGAAATTTGATTTTCAACATCTTGACAACGTTGTGTCTGCTGGACAATTTATATATTTACTCTGTCCTGCAAAGGCTGGAAAATGTAACTTTTTACTGTAGCTATTGCTGAAGTGCATGCGAAGAAATGTAAAGAAATTTTTAGCTATGTCAGTACGAGAAAGTTCGAGGAATATTAATGCAATCTTACATACAACAATACATTCTGCTACGCTTGTTCTTTGCACACTGCATTGCGAAGAATGAATTAAAGAATTGTATGAAAGACCTTAATAGCCTACACTCCACCTTCCAAAGTTCTTATAATCCGCAACTTGCAGCATCGCTTGTTCAAGTTCTTAGAAAAAACATAGTATGCAAATCTATAAAATTACAATCATCTTTACATTTCAAACATAAAAATCTTATCCAGAATTACTGCTTTAAATTTTCAAGTTTTCTTTATTGAATGGAAAATATATGTTTTCACTTAATATTTAAAAAAGGTTCACAAATTGAGCTGTGGTTAATAATCTTAAGGCGAAAAATATTGAGCATTCTCGTGTTCCAAGGTTATGTATTATCTGTATGAATTATTTACGCAACTGATTCAGGGAAAAAATCATTTGAGAAAGAAAGTTAAACATTATATCCCTGAATACCATTATATAATTTTACTGGTGCGGAAATTATAAATATATTGCATCTTATCTACGCACACCACGTCATTATACTGGAAGAAATAAACCAAATATCTGTTGATTTCTTCAAAGAGACTTGCCGCCTTTGTTTCACATAAAGAAAGGTGCAATTCAGAAGATGCGCGCGAGGTTGAACAAAAAGTTTGAGTTGGGATATAGCGAAGGTCAGCCACCAACTACTGAGAGCAACAGACAACCGCTGACACGAACCCAACGGAAACCTCAATGGCCTTCTTTGATGTGGCTGAGCCACAAGCCGCACTACCGAACACAATCCTTCCCCTTCAAAGAGGTTCAACTCCTGAACTATTATTTCTAGCAAATAAATCGAAGAAAATATTGAGAAAGCACTGGTAACATTACAGGTGGGTCGGTACAAATGTAACTGAGGTAAACAAAATTCAGAATAAGAAGACATTACGCTAATAACTGAAAAATAACTTCTTTTCGTATTTTGTCTTTAATGGTTCTTTGTATCGTATGTATCACACAGTCAGTAAGAAGGGTACACTGTGAGTTCAACAAGGGCCTCGATTTCCATTCAGAACAAAACTGAATACGAATCAAGACTCAAAATTGAATTTCGGAGTACGCCTGAAAACAGGATGGATGGAACAATATCTAATCCTCCCTTGTCCTTCACAAATCAATTAACTTTACTACATAAAATACGACCATGTAATTACTGACTTAACAGCTACTCAAAGTGTCATAAATCAATTAAAAAATACATCGCATACACTCAGTAATAAACCATTACCACGCAACATACTCAAAATATACACCTCACACACGAGTAATTTAATATTAGTGAGATTACTATACCTTTAGGAGAGCATGTTCATCCTTTCTGCATGGCTGTATTTGCACGTTATGACGTTTCAAACATGATGCCTCGTTTGATTAATGTCATGCCAGAGGCATGAATAGTAACATTATGCGCAATGGATAATCACTAGATACATTTATCCCGCACTGGGGCAAAATTCTCGTCATCGCATTGATTCATTATTCAAAACACATTTACCATAATAAATCATCCCCTTGTAAGAAACATGAGTTACTTGTATTGCGATCTTGTCACAATGTCAGTCACGAGCCGGAGTTACGAACGATAAGAGCACGGAGCTCTCATCACATCTGAAGCGTAGCGTTGGTCAGACGACAATGAAGCAAATTTTCCAGTTTAGTAACTCATAGAAACTCTGTGTACAGTTTGCTCTTTGCCAACGACAAGTAGCTCATAACGCATATTTGCGGCGGACAACCGAAGTACTTAAACAGAAATGAGACACTTGGAAGTTGCACAGCAACGTTTGTTTGAGATATAGTCAGAACTCCACGACTATTTAGTTGGCGTCTTCTTAACATTTTTGATTGACCTGAAACTCTTGAGCTACCATAATAAATTTCTCAAAACACCGAAAAAAACATATAACCACAAATAGGAAAATAAGCTACTTAGCTTTCGAAAACCAAGCAAGAGACCATAACATCAATTCAAAGACGTATAAATATTTTGTGTGGCATTGAAACGACGTGTGGCTACACCCGTGATTAGACAGAATAAATATTACAATTTCATTTTATATTTAGAAACTGTATAAAACAATAAAATATAATAATGTCTAGCGTGGGTAATAATTATCAGTTCAAGTTTAATTAATTAAAATAATAAGATTTAAATATAATTTATGATTATCAATTAGAAATGCGTAGGAGTGATATATAGACAGAATTCTACAGACATAATTGAACAAGATTAGTATTTTAAATACAAAAAATTAAAGCTGACGTATACAGCAATCTGTTTTAGTAATACCAATACGATCCTTGAGACCATGATGTTCAATCAATCGTACTTGACGATATCAAGTTATATCTCTAATTCATTTCACCAGTGAATAATATAAAAGTATTTCAGTTTAAAATTATTCATGAAAGTGGTCATTTAAATTAACTCTCATTTATTTGCAAATTAAATATATTATTACGCGTGATATTTTTTTATATAGACCACTGCATTAGTGATATATTCTTTTCATGATTTAATACGGAAACTCTTTTCTACTTCAGTGCGATGCTTCTTAGTAACTTTAAATTTACCGTTGTTTTCTCACAAATCATTCATGTGCCATATCTTATCTATTATAAATATGAAAAATACTACCTGCCTTGGAAATAAAGGTGCAAGAATTTACAATAAAAACCAGACACGATGATACTACGTGAATTGATGAAACTTATAAAAAGACTCATTTAATGTCACAAAATTTTACCCTTTTTCAACTGAATATAAAAGCATGTTAGTAAGTGATTGAAATATCATTCAACTAAAGATTGAAATTTATTTAATTATTTCATTTCTTATTTATAATGTGACTGGTTTCAGGCCATCAGGTCTGCAGTACCACCGAAACCCACAATTCGGGAGAAGGAATAGAGAAGGAGAGATATTGGGTTGCCCAGGAATATAAGGTAACAAATTGACACTGGTTTGAAGAAAGCGAGGGAAACTTCAGCTGAAAACCTCACCCAGTTCGACCGAGCGACCGAATCCTCTGCAGTGTGGAAGGAGCGAAGACGCTACCACAGGGTTATCGGAAATTCAAACTAGAGCTCTTTTTCTGACGACATTAAAAATATATCGAAGGTAGAGTTGTATTTACACATGTACCACGTGGGTGCGAGGCTGTTATTACAAATACCTGGGCTTTACAATATTTTGAAATGAGTATGACGAAAAGGAAAAAATATTGGAAGGAGACTCACCGAATGATGTTACACCAAAATCATGCAAGTAAAAATTACGAGCAGCATAT
The DNA here is from genome assembly GCA_002313205.1 of Laupala kohalensis. NCBI lineage: Eukaryota > Metazoa > Arthropoda > Insecta > Orthoptera > Trigonidiidae > Laupala > Laupala kohalensis. The sequence goes on along the minus strand of NNCF01125882.1, from coordinate 1,913,100 downwards.
ACTTTTTGGCAGAATTAATTTTGCTTTTATTTACTTTATTTTATTATACACAAATTTTTTACTTTATTTTGTTCGATGTTTTTTATTTGATTCTATCGAATACCCTCAGCATTGCTCGCGAGAATTTTGTGCAATTTATTATTTCTTAAACCCTCATTGATATCTATATAAAGTGTATGTTGTGTTTCCCCAGCCGTAGGAAAATACACTACAAACATAACAATAACATCAAATTGTAGATTTTTAATTCTTATTTCCACGTGATAACATTAATGATTCATTTCTGATGCCTTGCTTTGTAAAAATCTACGCGATGAATTCTTTGGAATGCATTAAATACTTCAATACAAATACAACCCTAGTCGGAAACGAAACAATATTGGATCTTTCTCGTAACAGCTTTGTAGGAGTGTAGTGTAGGATCGTAGGAGTGGCCGGAGGTCCATTAGCATGAATGGGGATATAATAGATAGAAGTGGGGATACACCCTGCGGCCGATTGCGTGGAGGGCCAAAACCAGAAAATATTTTATCCCTTTTCACTCATAAAGTGAAGTGCCGAAAAAATCATATTAAAAAAATATTGTATTGACGTTTAGAAACAAAAATGGAAGTGACATTTTAATTAATTTATGGAATGAAATTAGAAACACATTTCACTCCAATGATTTTCTTTAAATTAATTATTTCGTAAAATCCTTTTATAGTTAGTCCTCGAAACAGCATGCGTTGAGCATTTTCCCATATTTAAGGTTTTTTTTCCCTTTTCGTTGATGAGTCAGTCAATGAAGGCAAAGTGACTTGAAATTAAAGATAAACTACCTAACGACAGGTAGAAAATATTAAAATATTTTGAAATTTGATAAACATTTTCGTTTAAAAATGACTCATTAATGCACACTGAAAAGAAGAATAAGTTATTTTATGTTACTTCTTCTAATAGTCATATTTTGACTCATGTGCATTGTACATCTGATGTCATTTCCTGATGTATAGTTACTGAATGTGTATTTGTTTACTCGCTTTATTAGTGCTAGCTAGTCAAATTGAAGTGTACAATCATCCGTAAATTGATACAAGCGAATTCAGCAACAATATCGTGCCTCTATGCCATGATTCCTCCTGATAAAGATTATGTAGTTTACTTCATGTGTCACATTATGCGTAAATTCTGCCATTAATAAATTTGCTCAACAGCAAAGAAGGAACTATACAATTCAACTTGATAGAAAAATTCAACGAGGACACTTTTTTTACAATTCTTTTAATTCTTTCGACGTGACTGTACCTGATTGTGCTATCATGGCAGTTTCCTGGAAATTGGGGGACTTGAAGGGGGAAAAACTTGCACGTGGTCTGCGGTCTGAGGCTCCTTTGTGAAAGGTTCTATCCTGGCATCTTCTCGCAATGATAAAACAAACCACAAAAACATAAGTGTGGGAAACGGAACTGGACACTGCAACATTTATCTCCCGTGACCAATACTCGGTCTCATTTCTTCTAGAGTCTCCTTTCTACTTGAGGATTAATTGAATGATAAACTGGACTGAAAAATATATCACACGAGGTATCTCAAAAGTTAATATAAAGTAATATTGGTTGGATTCAAGTTAATCTAACCCTGCTGTCAATTGGAATACGAAGACCTGAAATGAATGGTATTTTGAGAGCAACCAACACTTCAAGGAAAAATTCATAAATTTAAGAGAAAAATTTCCATGACGCAAAAATTGAGTGTAATATAGTGATACTAATGCCAAGTTCGCTATATCAATACTATTGTTATGGAAATTTATTGTACGAACATTGTAAAGAACAATTAATTTAAAACTAGAAGGTGTCTTACCGGAATATAACATACTTTGGGGTGTGGTAAGATAGTAGTCGAACATCTCAACATTATGAGACCCTCACTCAACATCAGGAAGAAAATTAAGGATAGCATGTCGAGTAGAACAGTGTGATGTGTTTTTCAGCGAGTTGTCACGGGCCAAGGAGTAAAAACTTATTTCAGTGTCGTTAATCAAAGAGCAACATACTGACGACCAAAATTAATGATGTTGGTGGCATAATGTGACAGTGTATTCTGTTATTTCCCAGCTTCTGTACTTGTGTATTAACAAGCTCGTTTCCAATATAACAAGTCGTATTGTCTTCAATCTTCATTCAACACTAGTGCATAGTCACAACTATACGTAACACGCCGTGAATTATAACAACATTGAACAAATATTCGCTAATTGAGGGTCCATAATAAGCACTGGAGGAGAAACTCTAGGAAAATCGCTTTGAGTAAAAATTCAAATATTTTAAATCGCAGTAAATTTTAATAGCCATTTAGAATGAGTAGACGAGTTTTCTCAATTTGCTTGCAAAAAATATTGATTTAGAGAAGTTCCCAAAGAAACGGGATCTCGATAATTAGTAGGAAACTCAATTCAGTGGCAGACAGTACCCAATTGATGATGCAAAAACATTTTATTTCATATATACATTACATTATACTTATAACGGATCTCCAATTGTATACTGGGAATGCTAAAAGAGAAAAAAGGTTTGGACAAATTTATTTAATTTTTTATAAATATCCGAATTTAGACTCAGCAATCTGAAACTTAGACGATAAATGTAGGGTATATAGAGTTAAAAAATAATTTTGTTATCATAATTTATATTTTCCTTTTCCCGTATTAACACTCATTTGTAAAGATTTGATTGGAGATATGATGACTAGGATTTGGGGACAAATGCTTATTTAGTACCTTGAGAGGAGGATAGGAAATAATCCGAGATGTTTAAGAATCATAAAATTCAGGCTTATTGAAACTATTTAGTAGAGCCTAATATATCAAGAAGGTAGCTAATTTTTTGCCTCTACCTATCCACATCTTATTCTCTTTGAGAATTATTATAATTGCTTATTTTTTTAATTTTTCTAACATTCTTAACGGAAAAATATATGCAAAAACTAGTAGTAGTTTCCATTCTCAATTAGGGGGTAACCATTCACTTCTGACCACCGCGGAAGAAGGAAGAAGTTGAAAACGAAGTAGGGGCGACTCTCAAAAAGGAGTTCCATAGGAAGATGTCAAGAAAATGAAATGAAGTGTGCTCCTTGGACATTAGAGACGGCAAAAAGGTCCTCTTCAGCCTTCAAAATGATTTAGAGAGAGAGACGACAAAATTAATCGCCGAGAATGTGGAAGGAAATTTGGAGAGACGTGCACTACTTATTACGGAAACGAATACCATGTGATTCGATTAGTGACGCTCATGAGAGTAAAAATATATGCTTTGAGGAGAGCTCGCGCTTTACTGCCTTACCTTCATCTCTCCAGTGCGAGGGGGAAACACAACCGCAATACTTTGGGAGTACAAGGAAACTGTTATGAATTATTTCCTTCAGAATAATTCTGAATCAAGTTTAATTTCGCTTATTACTCTTTCCCAGCGCAATGGTTTGCGTTCAAATGTGTCTGCTATTTTACTGTCGATTTATTCTGCGGAAAGCATTTTGAACACGATCTGTTCATAGAAAATAATAGTAATAATTTATAAGTCTGCCAGTGAGCAATGCTCAGTGGCAGTTAGAAAAGAATACATACATAATACAACAGTACGAGGTTAATAAACAAATCATCAATATCTGTAAAAATATCTATAAAACACACACATAAACGGAATAAAATGCTTAGTAATTACTACACATGGTTACAACGAGATAGAAATTAGAGTTAAGAAATTAATTACCTACATGAGGCTCATATGTGTGTATAGTCACATACATATACAAACACATTTTCGCACACAAACAGTTTCAGAAACACACTCATACGTACAAACAAGCTCAATATACTCACATATATCATTACTCCTCCTATACCCTTAACGTAAAAGTAATTGCTATAACATATATAAAAGAAATTAATAACTATAAAAAATAAAACAAAAACTGGGTTGCTGAGAACAATTATGTACACTTCACTGCACTTCACATATGATCCTATTTCGACGAAGGAAGAAGACGGTTGCGGAAATATTTTACTCTTTTTGGTAAGTTCGAAAGTGTTGCTGCAGGCCAGTTATTCCAGTCTACAACGGTTCTGAGCACAAAGGAGTATTTACCAATACCCGTTTTCTGTTTCCTACATTTTATTTTACGCTTGTGGTCGCCGCGACTAATGTAATTCGGTTTGTGTAGTCTAGCGTACACTGATTTCCACGCAGGCTCTCCCATGTAGGCTTCAAAGATAGGACAAAGACGCGCTAACTTTCTTCGATTGGAAAGTGTGTCCCACAATTAATACGTGTGTTGTCCGTAACAAAATTCGCAACCTTTCTTTGTATCCGATCTAATTTATTGATCTGACCCTTCCTATTCGGATCCCAGCAACCGCCTCCGTACTCCAGTGTAGGTCGAACTAATGAACTGTATGCCAAGTTTCTAGATTTCGAGTTCCCTTTTCTAAGTACGTGTCTTACGAACTTCAGCGCTCTCCAAGCTTTCTGCGTTGTATATTTAACATGTTCTGTCCGATTTAAGTCACGAGAAATTATAACACCTAAGTATTTACAGTATGTAACTTCAGGAATAATCTGATATTTTAATGAATAGTTCAGAGCAGGTTGTATTTTTGATCTTGAAAAACATAAAGATTTACGTTTTAAAGGATTTATTTTCATTTTATTCGTCTCCGCTTATTTCCACAATTTGTTTAGATCGCACTAACATATTTCGGTCTCTGTCTTCTTTAATATTCCGATATATAATACAGTTATCTGCAAATAAACGCATTATCGAATTAATGTTCTCTGATATATCGTTAATATATGCAAGGAAAAAAAGCGGACAAAAAACGCTTCCCTGTGGTACTCCCGATGTCACCGCGATTTCTTTAGAGGAGTACCCATCTATTCTAACTCGTTGTGAGCGATCCGAAATGCACAAATCCGTATGACAACACGCGGATCAATTTCTAACTTCGCGAATTTTGCAAGAAGACGGTCATGTAGCACTAAATCGAACGCTCTTGATAAGTCAATAACTATTGCATCAGTTCTCCCCCCCTCGTCAAGTTATTCAGCTAAGTCCTGGCAAACGGAAATAAGTTGGCTCTCACATGAGTACCCGGATCTAGAACCGTGTTGGACAGGGTGCAGAAAATTATTTTTTCCCCAAGTATTCTTCAAATAATCTGCAATAATATGTTCCATCTGTTTACATTCTAGAGAGGTTAAGCTATTTGGTCGATAATTACTAACTAATGAGCGATCACCTCCTTTGTGAATTGGTATCACGATAGTCTTTTTCCAGTCCCGTGGTAATGAAGAATTATTTAATGTAATATCAAAAAACCTGGCTAGGTACGGAATCATGGCTTCCCCACCGAGTTTAAGTAAATCCCCTGGAATTTTGTCGTGACCGATTTATTTTTTATTCTTAATCTTAGAAATACACTATAGCAGCATCCTGGTATTTAGAATAAAATTATTTACAAAGAATTATTTGTCAAATTTAAACTGTCGTTGTTAGAGGAAATGCCAAAAACCGACGATGAATTAAATATTGGCCTTATCCTGAGGTTCTGTGTAGATTACACCGTGTTTTTTAATAGCGGATGTACTTTTTTTATTCCCTTCCCGTCTTTTCAGGTACATAAAATTGCGACAAACAGTTATCTTTATTTTGGAACATTTTGTGTAGAAAATATTCCTGAGCATTTTTCTTTGCTATTAATAACTGTTTCAAGAGAAATTTGTAATTATTTTGGTAGTCAGCCCCTTTCTTTTGATTTTTATACGCTTTTCATACTTTGGCTTTCAAACGTATTATAGTAATCAGGGTCAGGATTATTTTTTTAATGATGAACAAATTTTTCAATGCTCTTAAATATTAGATTTCTAAAGGTCAACAAAATTTCTTTTGCGGAGCTTCCCATACCAGCCCATCTCGGGTAATTTTGACGTAAAAACACTGGAAATCTGGTACGTTTGTTTTATTATATTGATAAATTATTCTTTCCTGTTGTCTCGATATTTGAGAATACGCCCAGGGGACTTCTAAGACCACGCGGTGGTCACTTATACAGTCTACATTGTCCTAAGAGAGAAGCTTATCCTCCGGTCGAACGAGTAAAACATCGAGAATATCGTCCCCTCTTGTCGGTTGCTTCACTACCTGACAGTAGCCAAAATCCCAAACACGATTGTTTACTAATGATTGGGCATTGCTAATGCTATCTGAGTCACCCTCTCAG
>NNCF01125882.1:1849259-1905328 GCA_002313205.1 Laupala kohalensis | reverse complement strand
CATCTGATCTCCTCCGAAAACTGCGTTGTCTGAGAAAACGCATGAAATGAGCAACAAATTAGCTAACACATCTAGCGCATCTGACCTCCTCCGAAAAACTGCATTGTGAGTAACGAAAAATGAATCTGTGAGCGAACTACGTCAACTCCACCAAAAACTAAGCTGTCTGAGAAAACGCATGAATCATTCTGTCTGAACGAAAAATGAATCTGTGAGCAACGAATGAGAGCGAAAAATCTCTACGTCTCTCTTAAATAAGCTCCATCCCTTCTTTTTTCCCAAAATTTCCAAAATTTTGAATGTCACGTGTGCCGAAAGCTCCCAATCCGAAATAATTTCCCCTTCCTACGCCCGGGTTCTCATTGGACCTTTTAAAGGTCCTTCTAGAACATTCTGAAAAAAACGTTTAAATCTCCAACGTTCTTGCGAACAAGTTTGGGCCTGTTCTCGCCCCGGCGGCCACATGGTGTTCCTAAAGATGGGTGGGACCTCCTCCCCCGCCTCTTGCTCGCTTCGATTTCTAAAGGGCCGTAAATCGTAATTGATGTCAAAGAGACTACCACCGACGACCGCGACTACGGTTGTTGTTCCCAACCGTCCTCCGTTCAAATTTTTCAACTCCTCGACCAACAAAATTCCGCAACAGAATGATTAAATTGGTTAATTATTCAAATCTCACAGTATGCGTGAATTTCAGATGCAACAGCTTGTTCCATAATTATGTTACAAAATCCGCACAATTTTTTACATAATTCTCAATCCACACAAACAGAAAAATATAGGGAATTTGTTCATTTATATGCCGTCTTTTGTCGTCCAATGTTCTCAAGCAAAAGACAGCGCTTTTAGGAGACCGACAATTGTCACTACTAAAAACTGACGACAATTCTGTATTAGTTTTGTAAAGAAGAGTACACGGATAAAATATAAGATTACTCTAACCTCTGAGATCAGAAAATTTATCATTTAAATAATTCTCATTCTTGGAAATTGGTAAAGTGAGACGGGAAAAAAAGGAATTTTCACAAAAAGTTTCCTTTTAGAAACAATATATAGTGATTCTTCTCAGATGCATACCGTTCAGACATTTTTTTTGGTTGTAACATTATTAAGACAAGTGAGTCATTTCTGAACTCACTCTTTGTGCAAAGGTGACATGAGCATCTGTGTACAACGACGCCTCTTATCGATTATTCTGGCGGCGCTTCCAGCCAGAAGTTATGCAACCGTCACGACGTCCTGCTACGCGATTGGAGCGTCAACTCACGCTACAGCGCGAGTCTATGCTCAGCCAGCCAGACCATGTGCTGGCACCGCTCGCGAGAGCGATCAGACATACTTTCTCGCCCGCTGCATTCGAGAGAAGTCGGACAGGCCTCTCGCCCACTGCTCGCCAGAGCGGTGGTACGACAACTCGCCCTCTGCATTCGGCAGACTTCGGACGATCACTTGCTCTCAGGTGGTAGAGTAGTCAACCACGGCAGCCTCAAGCACTCGCACTCGGTACGTGCCAGGCACTCGACTAGAGCAGTCAGCAGGCGCACTCGCTCTCGGGTGGCAGAGGAGTCACACTCGCTCTCTGGACTCGCTGCAGCACACTCTCTCTCTTGACGGGCATTCATCCACTCGCCCTCTGGACAGACTCGCAGCAAAACCACTCATCGCCAGACACTTTACCGGAGCAAACATTTACATCACCGGAGGGGCACATTCGTTTCGCCAGGCTCAGTCCCTGGTCACGACCAGGCGGTACATTCGTCTCGCTAGGCTCCCTCTCTGGTCACTCATCACGCCATCAACGCATAATCATCCCGGCGAGCTACGCAACAAGGCTCACTCGCCGCCATTCATCACTTGCCTCGCTAGCAGGCACTCGCTCGAGGTCAACTCACCCGAGCTGTCGGCAGACGGACAGTCGGTCACAGTCAGCACGGCACTCGTCAGCAGTCAGCATTAGACTCGCTGTCAACGAATCTCGTCATCACCAACCGCACCATGTCGGCTCGTTGCGAGGAGCACTCAAGTACAGGGCATTCATTCGCCCGCTCTCTTCGCTCTCTAACTCGACGTCAACCATCATATAGCGCTCAACACTATCGCAGCGCCTCATTACATTTCCATTTTGGTATTTGTATCACCTCATTAGCTCTTGTTCTATTTATAGTATGTTTCATTAAATTGTTATTTGCTGGCAAAATAAAAATTTAAAAAAACCTTCGAGCCCAATGTGCAGATAAAGCTTGTAAATCGTCTGCATATCCTTTCATGTATTTGTTCTATGGGACAAAAATTTGATAACACATTTTCGGTTCTCTGAGCCGGATATCAATGTGCAGCAATTTTTTTCTACAGCATATAATTGTTTGCACACAGACGCTTGCCGGAAAAGTGCTTGAAGAAACCGGAACTTAGCATAGCTTATTTCTCTTTTTACCTTTTACGGAATCACGAAGGCATAAACCGTCCAGTTGAAAAGTAAGCAGTAAAGTGGGCATAGTGAGGGAAGAAAAAAATCGGCAGTGCATACTATCCGGCAATGCTCTGCCAATTGTTTGTTCATTAGCGTTTTTGTCTCTTACCGCACATTACAGGTTTCTCTCTGGTGAAAAATTCTGGTGGTCGATCTTGATGTGTAAAGGTTGTCCGCCATTATGAACGGATGTTTTTAGATTTTCTGATGGTAACACTTTTATAAATATTTAATATTTATAAAAAAAGGTTACGCTGGACAGTTGGTTGAAGTTCGCTGTATCTATTGGTGGGGGGTGTATTTATATTTAGCGATAAAATTTTATTTTCGCGGCGTTTAACCAGGCGGTATTTATTTTAAGCCCACATTTTATTATAATTGGACGTAAACAAGTGAATTTTACGTTTTGCGTCTTTTTTTACACATATATACTGTCAAGTAGTTTTCTTTCCTTATGAAAAGTAGGTAGAGATCTATGGATGAAGAATATGATTTTCTGCACGAGATTAAATTTAAGAGAGTACAAAAGTTAATGCAGAATAAATTATATCTCACTAACAGAATTAACATGGTTAATAGTGCGCCGTGGAAATCCACACTAGTGTGTAATGTGAAAGTGGAAATGGGCGCGAAATTGTCTGTTTGCTACCTGATCACGACCAAACCACCGAACCTATTGCGATGAAATTTGACAAGGGGATAGTTTAGATGTCTAGGGTGAACATTTATTTTTTTAATGTGTGATAAGAAAGGAAGAAATAGTCTTTGACAATAAATATCAATGAAATCGGGGAAAATGAGAGTTGTATTGGTTTACACTGCATAAACGGTTTGAGATAGGTGACAACTAAAATGGCAATATTGTTTGCCTCCAAGAGTTCTACAAAGAACGTCTGCAACAGAATGTCTGTCTACAAAAATTAACCTTAATTATGAATAAAACATAATTAAAAATAGAAGTGTTAAAATAAAATTTAAGAGAGTAATTTAAGAAGGAACAATCAATCATCGTCAAATTCACGGATTATTTGTTTTGTGCACTTGTAAGCAATAAAAAATGCTTTTAAATCGTAAAATTACGAGGAATAGTTTACAGTTCACAAGAATTTTAGTGAAATGGTGCAGCCACGTCATGACTCGGAAGCGAAAATTCGACCGGTGCGGTTCCCGCGAGATCACGTAGTGAATAGAGTCAATTGTATGACGAGGTTCGGTGTTGGTAGTATACTCAGTATTGTATAAAGAATATGTAGTCATACTACTCACTTGATTTATTAAGTCATAAGGCCTTTTAGAGTCTTAATAGTCTTAATAGAGTTAGAAGGCCTTAATAGAGTCACGTTTTGTACTAAATATATATTATTATGAATTTGAAAAGTTAGGATGCTGTATATGTTTTTAAAAAACAAAGGGGAAAAGTAATTTGAAATTACGATATAAATATATTTTATTTTTTAATGAGTAAAAGAAGATTATTCTAAGAAAATTCCAGTAAAAAACCCCAGGTAATCTGCTCATTTTCTATAATTTATTAACATAGAATGTCTGCATATTGTGAGCGCATACGTGCGAACTCTCAGCTTCGAAAGTGATTGACATCAACAAGAATACTTCACATAGCACTTAACTGCCTTTGATTGCTTATCACATAATCCATGTTCAACCCTTAATTAGTCATCCAATGTTCTTGGTTTCTCCTGAACACATTGTTGTTGACGCTCTGGATCATGTCTAATGTTTGCGATGAGTGAATTTGCTTGTTATATAATTTTTTTATATTCGTCGAAGTCAACTACAAATTCGAAGAGTAACGGAAAAGAAATAAGTCTTCGATTCAAATTATTTAAGTACATTTAACAGTGAGATATTTTATAAAACTCAAAGCGATAAATAGGATTGCGTATTACTATAAAACAGAAGTAACTGGTATACGATTTGGATGTAATTTAATGAAGACAATATAAAATCACTAAAAGCGCGTTTTGAAAGCAAAAAACGAAGTTTTTAGTCGCAGGATTAGGTGGAGAGAGCAACAACAAAATTGTTATTAATTTTTTCAATCATTAATAACGATATAATGATAGTTATTTATAAGTATATAAATCAGCTAATGTTATTGTGTTTTCAATTTATTTGAATGTTTTTGAATCGTTTGCTTCACAAAAATATAGATTCAAAAACATTCAAATATTTTTGTAAAGCAAACCTCTTTATTTCGTATGTAGGTCACATTTCAACTCAGTTTCATGATCTTAAACTCTTCTATTGAATTTTATGAATAATTTTCTTTCCAAAGATTAAAATTTGAAATACTGAATTCATCATGATTCATTGAAAATCCCTATATTTAAAATTCTATACTAATACCTAACACGTATTACATCGTTTACGAACACCAACAAGATTTGTCCCCAGTTCCCCTCAAATGTGATACCACAGAACGTTTATTGGTTTCTTTCCCCTTCCCATGCAAATGAGCAACCGGTTGTAAACGGATTGACCAACTGATTATATTAAAATTGCTTAGATTAAAATGAGTTACCGTGTTTGGTTCATAGTTATGGACTTTCACAAAATTATTCCTTTTTATAAGAAATCTAAGTGGATAATAGGCGCGCCAGGTTCCTGCTCTATATTTTTAGAGCAAAAAGATTGACTTACATTTTATGTCAAATGCATGTCAATGATTTTCGAGCAGAATTATTGAAATGAAGTTCAGCAGAAGAAAAATATTATAACACGTTGTGAAATATTTTCATTCTTATATTAGGAGAGTGTTGAAATATTAAATGCGCCTCTGCCTTGTAGCCCTTGGCTCTTTATCGGAATTGATGCGATGATCCCTCGCTTGCTTCCGGAGAGTAAATAAGTTTATTATCCTCCACGTGACTATACGCTGATTGAAACTGCTTTTTCAACTATAAATTTATTTATTATCATTCATGAATGTACTAACCGATATAAAACAACTTTTAAAATAAATGTCTTCTTATCGATTGTGTAGTAGAGACGGAAACAGTGAAGATGCTAATAATAATACATGTAGTAGAGTAACAAATTCTCACATCATGGTCATTTCTCTCAAAACACAAATAGTGGACCGAAGATGTTTAGAACACAATTAAAAAAATTGTCTTTGTGCAATGTAAACACATGTTAAGTGTCGTACATTCGTATAACAATTCATGGTCAAACTTCGTAGTTTGATATCTTCTTTTCACTTCATTGGTGTCCTTGTGCAACATATCTATTGTTCCTAAGCCCGTACAATCTTGTTATCTGGAACAACGGTAATTATTGCAAAATTTGGTGCATGAAAACTCCCATCATCAGCGCCAACAATTTAAAAAAAATAAAGGATTTTCGTTGTAATTTCATATGCTCGCAATGAGTTAAATTAATTTCTGTAATTTTAATATCGTAATTAACACACAGAGCTTGAGGGTAGTTGTCAAATATTCTGATTCAATGGTTTGTTGATTTAGTAATGGAATGTTTGTATATGAATATGAATGTGATTGGTAACATTAAAACCTAGCCAGGTACTGGATTTTGCTGCAATATACTGGGGAGTGCTATTATTTTTGTAACAATCCCTAACACAGAAGGGTAGTTTGCACTAAAATTAGCTTCCGCTATAATTGCTACTTAAAATTAATGGATACATCTTCCATGTTAGTAAAATTTTATAAAATTATTTTTATTCCTCTGCCTTATTCCACCTCTTACTCTTACTCTGTTACAGAGTCGGGTCATCTGCCACCAGCGTCATCTGCAACACGGGGTCAGATATGTCAGAAGGTACGCGGTTGGGTCCGGCAGGGCAAGGAAGGATTTTCTTTCTTTCATCCGTCAACGACTTTATTACCTTTCCTTTTTCTTTCTAATATGAATGCTTTCTTAATTAGCTTGCTATGATCCTTCCAAATTACGAGGTCACGTTCGAAAATTGTTTTCGGAACAAATATTATGGCAAATTTTAATACTATGTTTCACCATTAATACTAGAATTAACATTTAAATGTAAGGTAAAATGTACCACTAAAATACCATTATTCAATATTATTTAAAGTTTAATTGATACCTCAATGGAGGGTGCAAAGAACTCACAGCAAATTCAACAATGTAAGCAAAAATAGCTCGATAATACAAAAACAATGATATCTTAATTAGTTCGTGGTGAATGACAAAACAAATACATGTTTTCAGTGCTGCGAACGACAGAAACCTGAAAACAATTCTTTCCCTATGCACCAATTAAAATATCTAAAATACAAGAAGCCTGGTTTTAGATATGTATATTAACAATTTATAAACAAACACCGAAATGGTATCTCAATTAATACTTAAAATGCCATGAAAATAGCAAATATTCGTACGATTACATTTCACCTAAATTTACCCCTTTAAAATCGGAGTTTTATAAAATTCTTTCCTAGTGAATCTATACAATATAAAAGTGACTTGCTGTCAAAATTCCAAGTTTGTATCTCTTATTTTCTCTCTGTCTTAATGAATGAGTGAACGTATGAGTCCGTCGTGCAGGACAAAGATGCTTATATTACAAGACTAGCTGACTAACCGAGTTTTGCTCACGTGAATTTTATGTCTGCTACTTTATTATCATTGGCGCTGTGAAGTCTTTCTTCCATAAGAGCTGAATTTAGACTTACACGATATTGGGGTTTCATTATCAAACCAACGACGCCAAAAATTGTGGACTTGTAACTGGTATTTATCATGTTCGATCATTTTTTCATGGCATTGCCCTCCCACGGGGTACTGAGGTTTATAAGGTCTATTTGTGGTCTGACGTCTATGGGAATGTCACTACTAATTTTGGTGGTCCCGAAAACTATGATCTCAACACTAATATCAGTCATTTTCGTTTATTTTTATACTTCAATCCTTTCTCATTCCCCAACCCAACGAAAGTATAATCCCTCATAGGGGATGATCATAGACTTTAGTGGCATTGAGAGTGTGACTCAGTTCTTCTGCGTCTTAGAAATGGTGTATTCAACACCAATATCAGTGTTTTTATTGTTTGTTACAGTCCCTCGTTTCCATCCCTACCCCAGGTATCCCAGGGATACATATTATGACCAATGTGGATTTATTCTGAACTTAAAAAGCATCGGAGGAGTCGTAATCAATCTCTATGGCACCGAAAAATATGGTTTCGAAGCTAATAACGGGTTTTACCATTTTTTTTACATGACACACTCTTCCCACCCCTTCCCTAGCGCAGCCAAGGATGTCTTACCAGATCACTGCTTGTTGCTATATAGTCAGTCATCTGTGTATCACGTTTGATTGAAATTGGTCGAGGCTCTTCAGAGCTATGGTGGGATTCATACAGAAAACATTCCAACCACTATTTCACCCCCTTTGGGATGGATTTTCAAAAAATCCGTTCTTAGCGGATGTCTACACTATAAACCAAACATACCAGTCAACTTTCAAGTTCGTAGGCATTATAGTTTCTGTGATTTAGTGATTACTCAGGCAATGAGTGGTATGTCGCTTTTATATGTACAGGTAACCAGCTGAGTTCCCGCGGTTTTGCTTAAGTGAATTTTGTAATATGCCTGCAACTTTATTCTTTCTCACATTCCCATTTTGTAAAATCCTTTCATAGCGGATATTTTTGATTATTTTCGTGTCACTCTCTTCCCAACCCCCACCTTTAGGGGTGTCGTGCACGACAAGTGGTCTGAAGGGCACATAATGTCATTGAAAATACGATTATTCATCTGAGAATATACAAAGGTCATGGACTCGACCCCATCGTTCGTATTTTTACGTAGTTGTTAACGTCTCTCACCTTCAACCTCCAGCCCTAAGGATGCCTCACCCTTATGTGATCTCAACTTGAACTTAACAGCATAAGCAGTTTAATAATCTCATCCGATGCAATTTTCATTTTTTTAATATTTCAAAATTAGTTTCCAATTACTTTTATCCATAAATCAATTTATACACACATACACACACCAAGGGGTACTAGTGGTTTATTTCTTCCATGAGGGCTAAGTTTAGATTTGCACGATATCTTAATTTCACTACCAACTCAGCGATGCAGAAAATTATGTATTCGTATCTGGTATGTCGTGTTCCATACTTCTTTCACAGTGTCCCCCTACCTAGGGGTCCTAGGTTTTTATACGGGCTGATTGTGGACTTTGACGTCATTTAGAATGTCACTTCTAATTTTAGTGGCTCCGAAAACTACGATCTCAACACTAATATCGGTCCCTTTCAATTATTTTTACACATCACTCCTCACCTTCAACACAAAGGGTATTCATTTTTTAAAGGGGGTGATCGTGTACCTCTGTCGCACTCAGTGTGGTACTTCACTTCAGTTGTCCCAAAAATGATTTGACAACATTATCAGTCCTTATTGATTATTTTTTCCTATTCTTGATTCTCATCCCAATCGTAGGAATGCTAGGGGTATATTATCTCTAATGCGGGCTGATTGTGAACTTTCGAAGCGTCAAAGCCGTCCTTATCCTATTAACGAAAATGAAAACTATGGTTTTAATACTAATTTAGGAATTTTTTCATTATTTTTTCATATCATCCTCGTCTCACCACTTTTATAAGGGTGCCAGGGATGTCTTGCCCTCACAGTGCTTCTTGCCCGATAGTCAGTCATCTAGGTATCAAATTTGGTTGAAATTGCTCCAGGCATCCTAGATTTATGACGGGATACATACATAAAACTTTCCAACCAATTCACCTCGTTAGGGGAGGATTTTCGTAAAATCCTTTCGTAGCGAATGTTTACACCCTAAATAACCTATCAGTCAAATTTCAATTTCGTAGGCTTCGTAGTTTCTGAGATATCATGATTAGTCAGTCAGTGAGTGGTACTAACTGATTACCCGGTGTCACCTGAGACTTTTCTTGAACCAATCTTCTTTTACTTACTGGTTTATAAAACGCATAAGAAGAGCATCGAATATTTACAAGATCATAATGATAAAAATTTGATTGCATACAACTTTTTGTGCTTCACCTTCAGAAGCAAGAATAAATAAATACTTGGATGAAACCATCCTTGAGGAAGCAACGAAAAGTTGTCCGTGAGAGAAGTAAATCAACAGAAACGTCACAAATTAACCTAGCACTCCACTTCACCCTCAGGAGAGTTAGGGGTATTTAACCTCCATATGTGTTTAGCTTGTATTTATACGGCATCATATCACTGTTTATCTGGAAGGTCACAAGATTTTTTGATTAAACCCATTTTTGCGATTAAATATTTTTAAACGACCCTCCCATTCCACTCCACCCATGGGGGATTAAGGGTTTTTCCCCCTCCTCTCACAATTTTTGATAATATGTACATAGAATCCCCTTTTCTTGGGGAGCAAGGGGTGTACACGGACTATGGGGTCACTACTAATTTCAGCGGCCTCGAAAACAATCATATCAGCAGAAATAAAAGTAATTTTCGTTTATTTCATCCCCTAACCAGAGTAGGAGTGATCCCTCATAGCGGGTGTATCTGAACTTAAGCGTCATTGAGAGTATGACTCTTCTTTTCTACAATCACAAAACTGATGTTTTCAACACCAATATCGGACGTTCTTGATAACTTTTTTACCTTCCACTCGTGCCCACCCTACCCCAGGGATGCTAAGGGTATAATACCTCCTATTTGTACTAATTGTGTACTTACGAAGCATCGAGGGCATCCTTATCCATCTCAATGACACCAATAAATATAGTTTCAAATAGGAAATAGGATTTGCCCATTATTTTTACACTACACCCTCTTCCCACACCTTCCCAAGGTGTGCCAGGGATGTCTTACCCCAAGAGTGCTTCTTGGAAAATAATCATCATTTATATAAAGTTTGGTTGAAATTTCTCCAGGCACGCTAGGGATGTACTCTAGGAAGTACATAAAAGATTTCAACCCCTATTTTATGCTCTTAGGGGTGGATTTTCGTAAAAAAAATTCTCGGCGGACGTCTACATCTTGAAAGGAATTTACCTGCCAAATTTCAAGTTAATAGGCTTTGTAGTTCCTGAGATTCCATGATTAGACCTGTGGTATTTCACTTTTATAGAGAGAGTTTTTCAAAAAAATCGAAATTTTCCATCATATTGAAAAACTTTTCTCCCTCACTTTCTCATTCTGAATCGACCAATGCAGAAAACTGTTCTTACGCAATTAATAGAATATTAGTTACTGATGGTCTTTACTTCGCCTCTTCCTGTCGAATTGCTTTATTTTAATGAGAAGTGACCCCTTCACATTTGTTCAGGACTACAAACTGATTCTCATCACTCTTTATCCAGACTTTGGACATGCTACTTGTAATATTCATTGCGTATAAGTACGTCTGTGAGTCGTGAGTTGATTTTTTCTTTACAATTTTACAGGAAAGTACTGTAATCGGCCGAAATTTTTTTTGAGATCACTTCGGATCTTGGCAAATTGGCTCCAAGAGAATCTATTTTCAAAAGTTGGTGATGATGTCCAATGTCGTTTGTATGTGTATGTATGTATGTATGTATGTATGTATGTATGTATGTATGTATGTATGTATGTATGTATGTATGTATGTATGTATGTATGTATGTATGTATGTATGTATGTATGTATGTATGTATGTATGTATGTTGAGAATTGTGTTCCCCCGATAACTCACGAACAAATTGATGTACCGAAACCAAACTTGAGATCGGAGGTGCTTCTTTTTAATCTGCTAATAAGGCTATTGCAAATAGTTCAATGTGGAAGATATTTCAAGCAATCTATTCTTGGTTATGTTATTATGATTTTTAGGAGTTATCTTGCATTGTGAGAAGTATTTTGAAACCGATTCATAGTTGAAATATGTCATCTAGTTTAATAATTATATTATAGTATTTTTTTGAAGTGTATTTACCGTTTCCTTAAATTTGTAAGGTATTATATGGTGTTTAGTGCTGATGAGTTTTTTATATGAATTGTAATTGGACAGTTGAGTCGGGCACACTCCAGAATTTTCGGTGGAGGAAATCGGGTATGAAGTTCTTTGCGTCAACCTGCTCTGCCGTGTACCTGCCATATTAGTCCAGTCCTTCAGTGCTCAGAAACGGTCTACCCGGAAAGTTTTGGCAAAGTCGTGATCTTTTGCTCCTTCGTGGTTTTGAGGGACTGATCACGGTTTTCAACTTTGTCCCCTCGGAAAAGTTCCGGAAATATGAAAAGAAAATTCCAAAAAATCGCGCACTTTTTGGTTTTTGATTTATTTCATGAAAACTGTGTACTCTACGAAGAATATATTTCTTTGTAAAAACAGACTAGGCAAAATTTCCCTAAACGTTCATTACTTTGTCGTTGTTTTTTTTTAAGCAGAAATACTAGCCCACCAGAGCGCGTTGAATTTAAACTCCAGGGTTTTGGAAATTTTTGTTTGAATGTAGTGAAAAAGTTTTTAAATTTTAGTTCAATATGTATTTTTAGTTGCTGATTGCGATTTTTGACTTTTACACTTCGAAAAATTTCAGCAAGCACGAAAAAACATCGAAAATATTTCAAAAAATAATTATTTTTAATTTTCTAGCTATTTATAGGAAATTTGCATGCTTCAAAAGAAAATACTAATTACAGCAAAAAACAAGACAAAATTTCCTGTAATATACTCCTGGGCGTATTTCTTGCCAGATGAATAATTTTCTTGTGCAAACGAGTTAAATTTTAGATTTTTACTTTTAACGTCATATCAATGCATTTTTTCGAAGAAAGTGTTTCATTACAGAAAATAAAGCAGCAAACATTTCCGACGAATTACTTTTTTGCTTTCTCTGTCTGAAAAATAATTTGCCCGTTACAAGTGTTCTCCAGCAGAGGTTACAAATTCATCACGTTCTAACAGGTAAACCTGGCATAAAAACACGCACAGGAACTGATCACAGGAAATTTTTCCCAGTTTCTTCCCTTATGTGAAATTTTTCCCAGCTGTAGCCGGTATAAAAGGGCGCGATTTTTTGGAATTTTTTTATGTTTGTTTCATATTTACCGAACTTTCTGGGGTGGGGGACAAAGTTGAAATTCGTAATTAGCGCCCTCATAACCATAGAGGAGCAAAAGACCACTACTTCTCTAAATATTTCCGGGTATAAACACCCAATGCTACCACAATTTACGTCCATTGTATAATAAAATTAAATAAATAATTAAAGACTTACGACCGTATGATGGAAAAACACCATATATTTTGTGAGATAGTAAAATATATAGTATTTGTCCGTCATAATGTAAGTCTTTAATTATTTATTTAATTAGAAACACTGAACTACATGGCGCAGGTTTAAACAGATACGGGACTGGTGGTAAATTATGTACACTTTAAACTGGTGGCAGATGACACTGGTAACAGATGACATACTTCTCTGTTACGTCTGTTAACCTTGATGCTACCTGCCAAGGTGATTAAAGGAAAAGGTCATTACGTCACACAGTTGGGCCAAGTTCTGCCGAAATTTGGCCAACTCCAAATAAAATGATAGAACTCAGGATTTCTTACCATGTGTCCTTTTACCACACCATACTGTTTCACCGCACCATAGCAAGAGCCTGATATTTATCTCCATACATATATCAGATTCGTGGAGTCAATTGCGTTACTCTGTATAATAGTTAATTACTTACACATGCTTGGAGTAGTCGAGGGATTTTTGTTTTCAAAAAAGTTGACGCCGAAGAGTGAAGTACACAGCATTTCTGTAAAACTATATCCTTGTTTTAATGTACATTCGAAATGTTTATTGCAGAACATGGTAAAATTAAAATTCTCAATATTCACATAAAATGTTCATCTAGTCGTTAGACGAGTAATTCATTTCCCAACAGTCCTGTGCTTTCCTTTTTATTAGAAAATATAATGATTGAAATGAATGTTTTTCATCAAGCTTAGCGATTGACTTACGCACTAAGAATATATTCTCATTTAATGTAGATTTTTAAGCTTCCTCGATCTCAAAAACAAAGTAAATATTGCACATTTTCAACAAATATTTCGTTACTAGGAACAGAAAGATCGACCTTATTTGATTAATCATTTTATTGTCACCTGCTTCAGGTTGGATTTATCGACAACAATTTCGAAACAATTAAAAGACAGAAAAGAGATTTTTCATACTAACTTCTATTTCTTCAATATTTTTGACGTCAAATTCGTTATCAGCGAAGTCAGAACACTGAGTGTTGGCTTTCCAGCGCGCCAAAGTTTTTGGGTCACGTTTCTGACATTTTTCACTTTTCCGTTTCTTTTGCTTTTTGGGACGAGCAGGAAATTGAGTTTCATTCCGTAGGGAAGTTGGCGTGACGAACGATGTTCCTATTTCTTTGTTTCGCCATAATTCTAAATTATGTGAATTAATAGAAGGAAAATCTATCCACTGAAAGGCGATCTTGGAAACTAAGATGAAATGTTCCACTCACAGAATAAAATAACTGACAATCGAAAATATAGTTCTTGCTTGTGAGGGAAGGGCATTGAAATAAAGAAATTAAACACATCATTTGCAAAGGTGGTGCAGAAGGATTCCTACAAGATGAACCAGAAAAATGGTTAAAATCGTTCTTTATGAAAACCATACTTCGTTTACGATTTTCATTGTTGCAAATTTTTTCTCATGCCAGGACGTAACTCATGAGCCCAAATTACCAAATTTAACTTAATGTTTTTTCAAGATTTTAAATCCTTTTACTAACAGAATACTATTCCGCGCTGGCTTGCAAATAAGAGGAAAAATACCTTGCCCAACTTTCAAGGAATAGTCAGACATTGTAAAAATACTGGATATGCAAAATCTATATATAGTCATGTGTCAACAATAAAATGCATTTGTAATGTGAGTAATGCTAAAAAAGAAAGCAGTAATGAAATATAGAAATCAGAAACAACATAATTCATGAAAATTAATGTATGAGATAAGGTGCCGACAAGTTTATACACTTAGAAATAATGCAAAATATATCGGCTACACTGCTGTGGTAATTTATTCAACTATGTCCTTTTTCACTAGCTTAGCGAGCAAAATCAGTGCTATAACACATGAACGATTAAGCACACAAACTTATCTTGTTTTCTAAAATGTAAATTAATTGTATGGTTTATTTTCACACCATGCGACTGAAAACTGGCTGTCGAATAAGAAGGGTAAATACAAATATTTTTGACACTTTTAGGAAAGACCAAGCGAGGAAACGACTGGAGTTGATAGTTCTCAGTCACAATGTCACAATCTTAAGGTGGACATGCCATGCTATGCCATGCCATGACGTCCAAATGGAATGACACTGACGACTTCTTGCCCACTTTTACATGTTAGTAATAAACAGTGAAAATGTTGAATATAAATTTTTGATATTCGAACGAGAGGATACTATGATATTTGTGTAGTGTTAATCGGTTGCCATGTTGAAAAGTTGCAATAAAATAAACATGGGTATATATGCAACTCAAGAGAAATATTTTAATGAAAATAAAAAAAAGAATGTTACATTATTGTAAAGAACAGGGCTGGGCAGTCTCTTAACCATAATAAATTAAATACTGCTATTAATTACGTAATTAAATAAGACATTCTCAAAGGAAGTGAAAATGTGGATTAAATTACTTAAAATATGTAATTTGTATTTAGGTATAATTTATTATTTTTATAGTAGTATTATATAATATAGGTTATGATAATTGCCCAAGTGAAGAATTTTAAATTCGTCATTCCGATGTCGCCCAACCAGATTTGGCAATAAATTATTTATTTATTTTTTCATTTAAATCGAAATCGCTTCTCGCCGTGTTAATGAAGAATATATAGACGAGAATATGAGGAGGCTTCCTTCACTGCTCGGAGTACAGCGGCAGAATGCAATTTTCTGCAACAACATTCAAACTCTTTCGTGGTCGGGTTCCGCGTATCAAAACACTGGTAACATTGACCATAGACCTGAAATGAAGCGGTGGATGGCATGGACGCAATGGATTTTGGACTGTTTGAAAATCCAACTGAGCTCACCACGCCACTAGCCTACATCAATTTCGTTTTCCCCCACATCCGAGAAGATTTTGTCGAGGCATTCTTCAAAGGGAAGTGGGCCTTACTGTGTGTACCCACCCTGCGCGATTCTTCCATTCCAATTGGACTGTTTGGAGTTCCAACCGAGCCCGGCAGCAACCTAAATGTTGTTTTCCCCCACACACGGTGCAATTTTTGAGTGGCATCCTTCCGTTTGGAAAAATGACGTGACCGTGTCTACCCACATTTATGCGTTTAGTGTTGCTTGTAACATGTATTAACCGTTCTTCCTCGCTTGTAAAAACATTCAAGCTCTTTCGTGGTCGGGTACAGTTTTGTGTTGCATTCACAGATTCAACACGAAAATCATGTTCTGAGCAAAATAGTCAAAACTGTTCTTTGCAAAATAGTCGACCTCCGCGTAAATTAATTTACATAAATTGTTTTTAATATTTACCATAATAATTTTCAAATTATTAAATAAAGCGGACAGACTGCTTTGCAAAGCATCTATTATGCAATCGCTTGATATTGTCCGCACACAACCGCGACTGGATTTGCATTAGTCGACAGATTCGTATTATTAATAGTAGCACTGCAGTGACCGAATCACATTTATAACCTGCTATTGAAAGCAGTTTAGACAGCATTAGTTCAGATTTAAGTAGCGTTTTCTACTATCAAAGCAGCAGACTAATAATAATAATAATAATAAATTTATTGTCAAAAAACAGTACAGACTGCGTATGACCACGTGGAGGACAATAAACTAATTTACTCTCCGGAAGCAAGCGAGGGACCATCCCATCAATTCCGATCAAGGGCCCTAAGGCAGAGGCGGATTCAAAAAATTCAGCAAAAGTTCCTAAATAAGATAAAAAGTTAACTGCGAGTTATAATACATATATAATGTCAATATGTTTGTAATTTAAAGAAGAGTCAGATAGGAATATTTACACCGCCCATATCGTGAATGAGACTCATGTAGTAGTCTTCCTTGTGGCAGTGATAGGTCTAGCACTTCACTGTGAGACTGAATGGATGACACCGCAGGACCAAAGTTGGTGCGGGTTCAGTTGGACCGATGAATCCGCGCACGCGGGCATCTGTTTCTTGGAGCGCGCTCCATGCAACCTTCGATTTTATCGATTTACTGAGTTCAGAAGATTCTAACATTTTGTACATTTGAAAAAAATTTAAGTCTTATGGTAAGGATCGCATAGAATTAATATTGTACTGAATTATCATTACATAATTTAATATGAAGTTTTTACATTTTTAAAAGTATTCACAAAGGATAGTTGACCAGAGCAGGAAATTTAAATTTTTGGAGTAGAGTATGAGAGTAAGCGAGTAAATTGCAGATATTTTGTTGAATCTTAAAATGTATTTAAAATATTTTCCTTTAATACGTCGGGTTTGTTTGTAAATCAGTGGTAAAGAGCGAGGAATGCGAAAAAATAACTATCATGCAACGGAACAATTCGTGGCCAATCGCAAGATCATGATGGAAATGATCGAAGAACGGTTGTTTCCGTCGACTCGTGTGCGGCTTCCTAATCTAATACGCGTGGAAGGACACAAAACCTCGTCTGTCAGTCCGCGTTTCAAAACAGTCGACCCGTGCGCGAACGGCCCCACTCATTAACCTCACAAAATAAAACCACATGTAGTTTGGACAAAATTACCATTTAATTTACCTATGAAGTCAATAAATGAAGTCCATGAAAAATCTAACATATAAAACTACACAAATTACATTTAGTACCGCCATGGAAACAATGTAAATTAACTCTAAAGGAAACCAACCTACTGAAGTACGATCGTTAGGGTAGAATGCCATCTGTGCAGCGATAAGAAGTAATCACAGTAACCTGGAGGAGCGTGCAGTCAAAGCAAGATAAACAGAGTAACATCACAAAGCGCATGAGTGTAAGACTGTACGTCAATACTATTCTGGTAAATTTTCAAAAATATCATAACAGAAAATAACCACTTTTCTTTTATTTAAATTGTTCAGACATTTCCTTTACCTCCGAGTTACATTTAGGTGATAGTTAATATGTTTCGTAATACCCTTCAGATATTTCGAATTCGATCTATTATTCCCTTGTACCTTTTTGAGTGTCGCTTTTTGTAGTCAGGATAGAAAACACACGTTTTTCGATTCATTTGGTTAAATCGAAATTATTTTATTTTCTATGACAGTTCTCTCCGTTACGAATCATTTCATCTATCTTATTGCGGTGACTTAAATCTAAAATTATTTAGTTTCTTGTAAGAATTCATGATGGCTTAAATAATTAAATGAAATTTACATTTTCTATTGTCAATGAAAAAAATTGGTGTCTAAAAACATAACTACTCGTTTTATTATTATTATTATTATTATTATTATTATTATTATTATCGTCATTAGAAGACGAAGAAGATTATTGTCAATCCTATTGGTGTATTGCCTTGTCTGTAATGAGACGAAATTTGATATTAAGTTAATAACTTGTACACTGACAACACTACGTTAATTTTATTTTTTAATTAACTTATATTTCCAACGTACAATCAAGGAGAAATAGAATCCTGTGCATAAATAATTAAGTTATTTTCCGTGAATCGCTTAACAAAATAATATTAAAATTTTAATGCGCTCATTAATACGTTAATCAAACAGGAACAAAACTAGTGTAAAGAAATATGAAATGAGTGTAGAGATGGGCTAAATTTGAATAAAGTGTCATAAAAAATCAAAAGATAAAAATTAATTGGAAACAGTAACTTTATTTTCATTTATTTTGATGAATTAGCCGATCATTCTGTCTCCAGCAAAGTAACAGGGTTCTAAAATATTTGTTGTCGTATGTCAAACGTACCAAGTAAGAGGGGAGATTACTAATAATGTTAAGCGAAAAACGAAACTGCAGCAGCCCCTCTCGGCTGCCAGTTTAATGTCGTGACCGGGGGTGAATTTTTATATCAATACTTTATTTCGCAGTAACATTTAATGTTTTTTAATAAAAATATATGTGAACATTCGATACAGTAAGTCACTGCAATATTCTAGTAGCAGTACAATCCACTCTTAGAAAGAGCGAGTCACAAGTTCGCACATTTAGCTTCAATATATGGTATCTTATACAATTGTATCAAATCAAAGGAGTGGTCAGTAAGTCGTTACTGGCACAAGATCAAGATTCAAAATACTGATATGAAAGAGGGAAATGTATTATAAAATCATATATATGTATTTCTGGTTTCGAAGAGTCCAATATTCGAAATTATCGTTTCAAGTTTTAGATGCATATTTTAGAAATACGTGTCCGAGATCACTGATTCTGTAAAAAGTTAATGGACGTAACTATTCTTTCAATTTTCATGCAGCAATGCGAAGCAATTAGAGGACAGTCATTGACATTCATGTCTTACTGGAACAATCCCGATAACGTACTTCTAACAGCTAACGGTCGAAAGGGAATCAACGGACGAGAAAATTAAAGCCTCTTAAAAGGGATTTGACGAAGACGACAGGAACACCCTAAAAAGTACGTAACGAGCAGAGAATGCTACGGTGGTCATTATGGAATAATGGGGCCAAAAAGTGCCCTTGAATGATAAACCAATTTAATTAGTGAACTGGATGTTCTCGGTTCCATCAATGTTTCAATAAGTACGGAGAATTACATGCGGCGTATCTACTTTGTCTACAAAATCTCAGTTGAGCATTAAGTGATGATTAATTATAAAGAAATACCCACCAGCCATTGCAAGACAAGCGTTGAAACAACGCTGCGACATTTTTGCTTCGAATTTAGATTTGTAAGTAAAAAAAGAGCACAATGCTTTCAGAAAAATGATATTTTTCATTCAACGGGTTTCCTTACACTCTCCTCGCGATTAACTTAAATGAAATGTTAATGTTAACGTGGCTTTCATTTCCACAAACGACCTCGCAGATGCAAAACCACAAATTTCATATTCGTCGCTGAAGTCTTACGCGTATACGTCTTACAAACAAGGTGAATGCATAACTGTACTTAATTACTATTATCTGAGGAAACTTAATTGTGAGTGAGAACCCTTAAAAGTAGTTATACGATAAACCTACACAGAATACTCATTAAACGGAGAACAGAAACTTTTTTGGAGTAATGCTCTGCGTCATGTTCTTCCCTTCGACAGGTTGCGAGTTAATCGGATCAGTGAGCGCTCTTTCGGAAAGAGCAACTCCAGTATTTGGAGGGTTATCTCCTCGACGCCGCGCGTCTCTTCTCACCGCGTCCCTCCCCTCCTACCGGAGCACACGTTCTTCCCCTCGCGTTCCCACCCCTCCTTCACACCCTTCGTCCCGTTTATCGGAGAACACCCACAGGGCACTCTCGTCAGTTCCCCAAAGCCGGCGCAAGTTGAAGGTGCAACGAGTCTACCCCGTCCCGCCTCTCCTCGCCCTTCCCGAGTTGAATGTTTGGGGAGTTGCGGCATACTGCTTTTGTGGCGCGCGCGCACGCGGTGTGGATGGATCCCGGAGTACGTACGCCGCGCCAGTCTGGTACCAGACGCTTCCTCACACGTACATCATCCCGTTCCCGCCCCGCCCCTTATGAGTCGGGGAAGAACAAGTACACGCTGCGTGCCGGCCGCTGCTGTATATTTGATGCGACGCCTCGGTAAGCGGAGCTGGTCAGCGCTTCGCGAACGGTCATGGGAGTGAATCGCATGGAGAGAGGGGAGGTTTGTGTGCGAAGGTGGATCTCCCGATGGGTGGTTGAAGAGTAGGTGGACCGAAGCGCGAGCCCGCACGCGGTGGCGCGCGTTGCCCTACGCGGCGTGCCGCTTTAAAATGCATAAGCAAGCCTTTGTTATTAATTCTCCCTCGAGACGCGGGGACTTGAAGGCTTAATTGAAAACTTACCTGATCGAGATTTTAATTTTTTAACGAGTTCGTAAGCCCTGCCGAGCTCACGAGGTGACCCAGAATGCGGCCGTAAAGAAGCGCTGCCGGACGGGGTAATCACCTGCACTCAGCGTCCTTCCTCACTCCGCACCCACCCTTCTTCTTTCGCTGGGGGATGGCTCGTGATAAACGGACGGCGGCGTCGGCCCCGCGCTCCCTCGCCTTCAAGCGCCGCCAGAGACGAACGGGCGACTGCCGCAAAAAACGGCAACTCTTTCGATTGAAACAGCATTTTTTCGGAAAGGACACGCATCGCCTCGAAATCACAACTGCGCAAAGCTAATGGACCCGGTTTAAAATTAATTAATTGCAGAATAGCCTGTATTAAACGCTGCGTGCAGAAGCGCGGAACTCCATTCATGCAAAATTAGCTCGCTGGAAAAAAGCTAATTTTTTATTTAATTTTGTTTTCCAGCTGAAAATGGAAGTACGGATTGTCTCTTTCGTACCTGATATGAATTACGAAAACAAAGCAATCTCCAAATTGAATGGTGCACTAGGGTACATTCTTCAAACCCTTACGGAATTGGATGTTAAATGATGATAAAATCAAGTTCCTTTTGTCACATTAATGAACCATGATGATCAGATTTTGTAGAGAGGAGTTAATTTATTCTTCAAATTTACTCAATGGTCAACTTAAACAAAATATCTCAATGCTTTTCAGCGAGACCGTGTAGTGTTCAATGATTTCAATATCCCATGCTCAATTAAATTACAGCTTGCAATTAAATTAAACGAATCAATTTCTTTTCAATTAAACTATATAATCCAAACGATATTCAAATTGATAAAATCTATTACAATTATTTAAATATAAAACAATTTTGATATTTCGTATTTTAATTAAATAATTGAATTACTCACCCTTTCCCTGAAATAACTTCAAGTCAGTAGTTAATATTGATTAGTGATAAAGGAGTCTCAATGTGATCCATAATTATTTGTTCTTTTCCAGTTCTAAAATGAAAGAACTTAAGTTGTAAGTTATGAATGCATTGATATGTAAAATTTGTTTCTCTGTTTACAGGTTCTTTCGAAGAACATTCATGTCATTAAGGTCTCAATATACAATGAAAAAATGTAACAATACACGCCTTACAGTTATATGAATGGAGGCCAATTGATTAAGTGCTTTAGAGCGATATTTCCAACATTAGAATAACAGCAAGTGCATGAAGCCTGTTTCATGAACTAAAAATCGAATTTGTAGTTCTGATATAAACGGATCTTTAAAAAGTGCCATAAAATATGTTTTTATGAAAATTTCGTCAAAATAAACGATGCGAGTTACACAGAAAATGTTTGTGGTTACGAAAGGCAAAATATAAATAAAAAAATTCCAACGCGGGATGAGGCAGGTCAACAAATGAACAGCAAGAGAATAATATTTTTCTTTTATTTAACAAATAGGATTTACAACCAGTAAGAAATGAACAAACGACGATGAGGTATGGGGCGGGTAGACATAGAAGGATGCGCAGCGCCCGAGCCGCGCAGGGGAGGAGCCGCAGGGACGGCGAATGGGCGGGGGACACTCGGGAAAGGCGCAGCGCGGGCGCCGTGGCTAGCTACGGAAACCATGTAGGGGACAAGGGACTCAGTCTGTTCGTCTCGCCTTTCGTGCGCCCGTGCGTGCGTCTTGGATACACGCGCATACGCATTCTGTAGGCCGGAGTAGCCGAAGGATAGGGGATCACTTCTCCTCCCTGCACTGCACATGGGTTGAGACGGGGAGCGCTGGACGCGATGGCGAATCGCAGTGTGCGCTTTCTCTTTCGTTCGATCCACTTTGGCTGCGATATGGCCCGCCTCCGCCTCGCCAGACTGCGACCTACATGACGTAACACACGAAACATTGATCACTTTCGACGTCCTATTTCTGTGACGAGGATAACTACCGGCGCCAGGGGGCGAGCCGCGCTTGGCAATTTCGCTTTTCATGATTCACTTCGCCAAAGCTCTGGTGGTCAGCGGGAAGTGAGGCGCGGCTCCCGGGAAGAAGTCGCTACAGAAACGGCGTCACCGCACAATTTACATCTTTTTTTTTTGTTTCGTCGGGTACAGGGAGCACATTTTGGAAATTATACTCTTCAGTGTATGAGAAGCGTTCTTTCGCTCGGCACGTGGAACATTCCACCGATCAGTCAGTCTGTGGGCGTGGCACGGGGGGCTAGGGGCGGGCGGGGACGGCAGCGGTGACGGGGCAGGCGCTGGAGGCCGTGGCAGCGGCGCCGCTCGTAGAGGCGGGATCCGCGTCGCCGTCGGCGGCGGCTGCGTCCCCGTCGTCCGCCCGCCCGCGGCCTCAGCTCTGAAAGAAATCCCCGCCACTAAAACGGCGCGGCAACCAATACGGTGGCGGGTCGACGACACCTGCGGTTGAAACGGCAGGAGGTGAGCGGGCTCCAGTCGTCGCAGGCTCATGACGAATGCTGGCCTTCATCTTGTTAAGTTGCTCTTGTAGGCTCCTGTATTCCTCCAGAAATCGCTCTAGTTGCGTGGCGTGGTAGTCGTAGGCGTTGGGGAACAAGTCGACCGCGGCGGCGGCGCCCAGGTTGAGGAGTGGTGTGGCTGAAGGAGACGACGGCACGCTGGGGTTCTTAGGGCGCGGCCCGCCAGCGGGTTGCGCGCTCCCGCAGCTGCCCGCCACCGCTGCCGCCGTCGGCACCGGTGACGGAGCGGACGCGGGTGCCGACGCCGCCGAAGCCAGGTTGAAAGAGGAGCGAGCGTGAGCGGGCGGGCCACCCATCCCTCCGCTCAATCCTCCTCCCGCTCCGCCGCCACTCGCCGCCATGGCTGGATAGTACGACTCTGAAGATGCGTCACTGCCGTACCGACTACCGGGCAGCAGCGGGGACTGGCTGTCGGAGCCCGCAGCGCGGTAGCGACTGCCAACCCCGCCGCCGCTCCCGCCCGTCCGGCGTCGCGGCAGGGTGCAGAAAGAGCTGCTTCCACCACCATCGCTGCCGCCTCCGCCGCCGCCGCTGCCACCGCCGCTGTACGGCGCCAGCTCCAGAAGGTCGGGATACGCGGTCTCGGGGTCGGCGACTTCCGAAGTGTAGATGCTGGCGGCGCCGCCCACCGTCTGACGCCGCATCACATGGCGTTGGAGGTTCCCGGCAGCTCGCTCCGCCATGGAAGGCTCCCTACGCAGAGTCACAGGACATGCCGTAGCCTCGCCTCGTCGCGCCACCTCGCGGCGCACCGCGCAACCCCTACGCATTCATAGACTCAGAATATTACCATCAGTCGCATACAGGTCAAGAGAAAATAAGGATGTTGTCTATTCATGACCAGCTGGCAAACTGGATTACCATGCTCTTTCAGTATCCTAAGGTGTTAGCGAGTCCAATATATTACTAATATTACTTCCGCAAAATACTAATTATTTCCAACCATGTACAAGTGAAGAAACCAAAGAGTATAATATGCTAGACCAGGGAACAAGAAACTCCCCGTCATGATCTTCTAATGCTGTACTCTCAATTTGTGATTAATGTTAGAAAACCAAACCACCAAACCAATCTAGTTAAACTAAATCGGACTTTCCTTTCGTAATTGATATAATATCACAATAATAATATTGGAGAAGTTATTGTATTGCTACAGAATTTGGCATTTTTCGTTCAACTATTTTATGTACAGCTACATGAAGATCATAACTCATGTTACAATACAACGTAAACAAGCCAATATTTGTGCAGTTCAAGAATACAAAGTATAATTAAGAAAAGTAATTATGAAAATCAATACTTTTTGTGCAAACCAATTATATAATGAGTTTGTGTTATTATATCATCCTTCAATATTTACTTTTATATATTTTTAAAATTGTTCTACACTATTAAATATTATTGCTTGGAAAGAAATATATCATGAACTTTTAAACTACAATTACAAAATTTACCACTAGAGGTACATGACTCATAGTACGCTTTACTTCGTATATCATGAAGTCAGTGAAAATAGATTTTTAAAGTATCACAGTCGTACACGTGAAATACGAAATATATCACTATATAGATAAATATAAGGTACATATTTAAACAAGATGTAATTAATTTTTCACAATTCTATTCAGAATCACAATTACATTACTCTCCTTTTTCCTATTCTTTTAACTTTTTTAATATTTTTCTAAAAGATTGGGTATAAAAGTTTTCGAGAAATGGAACAATTGTTTGCTTATTTTGATGGTGTTTGCATGATGTCACTAATAATATTAGTGATGTTATTATAATATTTTCTTAAAATTTCAAAAGAAACAGACTTCAGTGATGTATGTAGTAAAACTTTCATAAAAATGCACTCAATGCTGGAAAGATAAAAAAGAAAGATTATTGAAAGTCAGAAAAAGAGTTTGTCATGCCATCATCAATTATAAAATTACTTTTCTTACACAAAATGCTACTCAAGTTTCTCCTCCTTGTGGACACACTTTTGGAAAATACTTCATTCTTTTAAATAGATAGAACACTCCCCTCTTTTAAAAATATTACTGGAACACGAAAACGTAATTTAGTTTTGAACAAACATTTGTTTGTTCTAAATAATGGTGAAATATTTGTCATTGAAGTAAATCTTTATTCAGAAAGAAGACGAGAGTCAGATGCATTTTACCATTTATAGTACCAAAAGTACTTTCAAAATGAGTGAAATATTCCCTCTTTTTTGGGGCTTTCATTTGCGTAGAGTCTCGGTCCCGTCTCCTTGTTGTCTTTTTATTATTCAAGAGATCGTGAATTATTCCTGAAGCCTTGAAACTAGATTCCCAAAGATTCTTTCAGTTTAATTTCTGAACTTAGTCAGAATGGGAAGAAATTAATTGGTGTGATTTTGTTCTTTCTCTTTTCACTTTGTGGGATTGTAATCGTAAAGAGATGTCAAGTTGCTTACAGATATTCGCACTAGTAAGACATGAGTGTCTTTCCAAAAGACAATATTTCTTCGTAAACACACAGACTACTCTTTAAAATAATTATTCTAATCGCCGAGAAATGTGTTGTAAAATATTTAAGAACTCTTTCTCACTATTCTTGAAAGAAAATTTGCGTAAGCCGACGCAGCGTACAGCTCATTTTAAAAATTTGTGAAATGATTATCAGAAATCTTTACATTGAATCAAACACGCGAGATTCGTTGCACCACTTGCAGAATTTTCGTATTAGCATGAAATTGTTAATCGCAATGTACTGCGTGTTTTCCAAATTCACGCAACATATGCTGGGAAACTGTCACTCACATTAATATTTCAGCACATGCAACATAGTGGACATAGCTTCCCGGAAAAGGCAGAAACCCGGAGCGGCAGGGTTGGATGAAAATGAGCAGTATTCACTAATGCCACCAATGGACATTTCTGCAGCTCTCTCGTCACATGCACACGTCATCCAGATACGACGCTCTTCAACATGTATACGTATTGCATATTATTTTTTACAGGTATGTGAGATGTATCGAAAATTCGGCAAAATATTCCAGAGAAATCATCCGTAGACGCGAAGTGAATTTAAGTTATGGAACCATGAAACTTGACAGCCTTTCTCCCTTTCGTTATCACAGAGCTGTATATTTATTACTAAGGGTGAAATAGGACGGCATACGATCGTATGTCGTCGATTTCTCCGAATTGCATTAGTTCCTTTTCAATCTTTTAAACCCGCTAATTCAAACTGAGTTTTTAAGCACTGTGTGGTTCCGTCAGAAATCGATGTTGTGATATTCAAATGAACACATGTATAACATCATGTCAAGTATATATCTTGGTCGCTCTCGCCACGACACTTGTTTAGTGCGATATTATTTTGCTCCGTTACATATGTAATACAAACATTATTAAATCGTATAGGAGAACGGAAAAATATTTTCTGGGTAATTAGGGTACATTAATTAATTTTAATTGAGCCACTTTTGAAAGCTTTGACAAATTCAGTCTCATGCGAGGTCAATTTATGTAAAGAGGATCATAAATTATATGGAGTTTATAGAAATAGACATGGACGTCATAGTACCACACTTGAAGCTTGTTATTTGGACCCAGGGAATCGGCTAATGCACGCACAGAGGCTAACTCAACGTGAACACAGACTCACTAAGCACTCGACTCAATGTGCACGAGTGTTTAATTATGCAATATCATCCTATCTACCTTTGCTTATGTGACGAGGATGTGAGTAATATGAGAGTCAGAATCTACTTTCAACCTCGAAACATCAATAACTTCGTATAAACGAAACGTTATTCTTCGTATTTACTCAATATTCGAGTTCACAAATGACCTAGGCCTATATTCTCCCTCGTAGTAATTTTCTTGCCTAAGTACTAGGAGTCTGCACCAGAAACAAAAGACAAAATTTTGAATGTTTTATTGGCTAGAAAGCTATACTCGATGAGCACACGTAAAAACTAATTTTGCAATTTCGACTCTGATATAAATTGACTATAAATATCTAAGTTCACTCCTGTATCGTGCGTCATAATTTTCGTGAAACAGAGTCATTACATTGAAAGCTTGTGCTTTGACGATTTATAGATAAAATAGAAACGCGTAAGCATTCAATGGTAACTGCAGAATGTCTAACTGATGTACGGACTATTGATAATAATTCAAACCAGGAAATCGTATAAATCCTGTCGTGAAAAATATTAGAGTAATAAATACAATTGACAGTTTGGCATCATACATTCCAAAAACCCTGGTACTTTCAGAACCCAAACAAAAAGGAACTTCAAAATATGGGTATGTCTCTTACCCATAAAAAATTAAAGATTCGACAAAAAGGTGTTATTGATACACCCAAATCCCATCTAAATTTTCAAGGAGTAATGTACGTGAGAATTTACAACTACATGTACATTTCTAATTTCCTAGACCAAAAACTTAATTTATGTAACTTTCATCCTAATAATAGATCTCTTTTATGGTTATTAAAAGGCATGGGCGTACCTGGTGGGGGGGATATGAGAGGAAAATGAATTTGTCCTTTTAGTATTTCTCCGAATATTTGTACGTTCGTACACGCACAAATATATGTACACATAGTCTACATATATGATATACACACATTTGTGTAATACACAAACACATAATTTACAAACACACATTTTTAATTCGTGAGAAAAAAATTTTGTGGGTACGCCACTGTTTAAAGGAAAGTATCAAGAAGAATTTTTGACGTTATAGCTGTAAATATTTCATCCAACGTTCAAATATTATTGTTTCAATCTATTTTAAGAACATTTACATCATAATATTTGATAATAAATATAAAAATATGTGCGCGAGTCACTTTTACCAGCCGTCGACGAGCTACTGCAATTTCCCATTGTGCACGCCAACTATACACCAGAAAGTGATATGAACTCGCCCAATGCCAATAATAGTTCGTCATAAGTATAACGGTCCGTTTTCACACGTCGTCTATACAAGTTATCGGCCACTTTCAATTAAATATTGTGTAGAATCTTAATTATATACTATTCAGGTATCGCTAAATATCATGACAAACGTTGGTTATGTAGTTCTGCAATCAAGTTGGAAATAGAGTTACATTGAAACTCACATATCAGTTCATCTTACTCCACTATGATGCCTAGTTGTTTTCATTATTGTGGGAACCAAAAAAACACAGTTTCTGGAACGATCATTGCGTTTCATTAGTCTCCATTAGTAGCGTTGCTTGAATGACAAAATAATTATAAATATTTTTGTTTTAAGTATAAATAAATATTTAGCTTAATAACTATAATTTTATTTAACAAGGAGGTTCTAAAGATAATGTAGTAAAAGAAACGGTTTCTAGTCTAAAATAATGAGGTATTATCTAATTTTTTTAAATTTGCTTACACCAAGTCAATTATGAAATATTAACAGATGGTCCCTCTTTCAACGATCTGAAACTGCATTTTTAAGTAACATTGTTTCATTTTTAGTTGTTGTTGTTGCAGATAAGAAGAGTGGTATTTATTTGTTGTACAGATTTGAAAATGATTCTCATATAGGTAAAAATTTGCTTTAGCAAATATTCAAAATTACGCTTACAATTACAGCATTTAAAAATAAACGCTGAATTCCTCAATTAACTATCATATGCACAATATGATAGAATGTATGTGCAGTCTAGTACATTTATAGCTTAGATTAGCTACACGTTTGTATGACAATATCGTTCATTGATTACTTTTTCACGACACAAATTTTTGTGAATATATTAATCCAAATGTAATTGAATGTTCCTTTAAAGAAAAGTTTAGAACGTCATCCATCTTATTTCGTAAACTCGAATTTCACCTGAGTCACGATAGTCCACTTTAATCGTGAGACCCTGATAGATATTTTAGTTGAGGTTTCTTCCCTCGCTTGGAATACGGAAGTTAAAGCGAGAGAAGTAGATAAGTGTCGGACAATATAAAAGAGCTGAGTTATTTATATTTAAAACAGCTGAAAAAGTCGCAGTGAACCGCGACACGCAGGGCCAGACACATTTTCACATTTCTTTGTGCGCAGCGACAGAGAAAAGGCTGCTCACGATTCCGGTCTGAAAAGGTCGGAATGCGATAAGGAGCTAAATACCACGTAATGACTCAGGTCAAGGCAACTGAGAAAACTGTTTTGTGAGTTCCGAACTTCGAGGTTCTAAGTTCCGTCAATAGACCGAATTACTTCGATGTCATCATTTCAGTTCATCAGTCAGTCCATGTATTTCAGTTATGACATACCGAATTTCCTTATTAAAGGTACGATAAATCTGTAAATCTATCGTATAAAATCACATTGCCAAAAAAAAAAAAAAGGAAAGAAAGAAAACTAAAAAAAAAGTAGTATTTAGATTCTTGCAAGTTCAGTATAGGAAGACGTACGGTGACAGTTTTTCGAAGATAGGTGACGTATAATGTCATGGATTTATTTGTGGCAAAATTAGTTTGACTGATAGTTCATGAATGAACGTTTGATCAAACACTAGTGAGTTGTCAGCACTTACAATAAAAAAAGCATTGTGCATCCTCTTTTTCTGTAGGATCATTATTCATTTCTGACCTCTCGAAACGAAATAAAGAACGAGTAGAAAAATGAGAAAGTTTTAGTCGAAACTTTTTCAGATTAACCCGCATCCCCGCGATGTAACGACGTATTGATTAAATGTAATTTGTCTTTTAATCGTGAAACCAAGATATTTGAATACGCGTAGATACTATTTAGGTTATATTGTACTGAATACTTTTATATAGTCACAAAAGCATTTTGTCAGTGTGTAACTACAGAAAGCTACAGTTTCGAATATTTCAAAGTTTCATTTTCATTGAAAAAGTGATATGATTTAGTGGTGGCTGTTTCAATATATCTCACAGATTTGAGATAAATTGACAGAAAGTCATAATGCTCGTTAACTGTCGTAAGATCTAACAGTAGAATGTGTACTAGTAGAATGTCATATCATTGTGAAATGCAGTGTGGCACGCTCCAGATTATATCTCCGTTGAACACATACAATCGTTTTTTCGCGAAATAACAAAATATGATTGTTTTCATGCACATGGTCACGAAATTCTTCTTCTAAGACTGACTAGCTTTTCGCAAATTGTCGATCACAAATGGCCTTCTTCAGACAAAGCGAATATTTCAGAGAACGAAAACTGAAAAATATCTGAAGAAAGTATGAGTAAGGAGAAAATCTACAAAATTAACGGAGGAAATCTACAAAATTAACGGAGGAAAATATAAAATATTGACATGTTTACACAACTACCATGCTTTATCACACTGCGATACAAAAGGTGCAAACCATTATATTCAAGTGTGAATTTCATTGAACTCTCCAGCTTTGCTATTTTCTATAGTCACCACATCCAAGTTGTATCTAACATAATCGTAAAATCTATTAGTCGCGATTTTCAGGATTAAAAAATATTTCCTTCCAATTTGAAAACAATGCTTTGGAAGACTCTCCAAATAAAGGGACTTTACATATTTCGTGGGTTTTCTTTATTTTTATTTAATTTTTTTAGGTCTACGAATATTTATTGGAACGGAGAGACGAAAGTGGGTGTTTCGTGGTATTATTTGATACGCGAAAATAAAAACGTAAGCATTTAAGCACATCCCGTTCGTTTTGTGTAATTACGTATAGAGAAGGAGAGCACATTAACAGAATTTGTGCGGAGACGTAAGTTATTTGAGATTTTACGCATTAGAAATAGCGTCCACGTAAAATCTAAAATTCCTTAACATTTCACCATGAAAACTCGTTCTCCCGTTAGAAGTATTTCTACAAAGACAGATTCAGGGGAAATGTAAGTGAATTTGCCGTTGAAGGATCAAGAACTAGAAAATAAGAGAGAAAATACTGAGATTTGCTCTTGGCTCAATATTATTTCAGATATTCCAATAACTCGCGAGTGGAACCGCAGGAATATCGAAAACTCAGTAGTTCGACGTCGACACGAATAATGAATCTGAATTTTGGAAGGAAAATTAAGATGATATACGAATAGTCAATTTCCCCAAGAACAAATAGCTTAAGATAATTCTGGATATGTGCCTCATAATTCAATTTAAATGATAAAAAATTCTCCTGCGACTCTTAAATGGAAACTAGAAGACGGTATTCTCAAATCAAAACATTTAAATCAAAGATGTATCAGAAATTTGATAAGACTAAATGAATACTTCATCGGCATAAGTGATATAAGGGTTTGACGATATTTCTATCGTGAGACTTATCTCAATTCCCACTAGTATTGTTCTATTTCTCTCAATGCAGAATACAAATCGAGACAAAAATAAGTTTTAAGACTCGCTTATAATAATAGAAGTACTAATATATTATAATAGTATGCATATTAATGTATTATAATAATAACCATAATAATAGAGACATTGCCCAATATAGCAGTAAACGTCCAATTTCATCTACTTCACTACTTAATCAAAAATTTATCATGTTATGCTGATTTATTCTCTAACCTAAATGT
Source organism: Laupala kohalensis (assembly GCA_002313205.1). NCBI lineage: Eukaryota > Metazoa > Arthropoda > Insecta > Orthoptera > Trigonidiidae > Laupala > Laupala kohalensis. The sequence goes on along the minus strand of NNCF01125882.1, from coordinate 1,873,907 downwards.
AATCACAAAATAGAATTCAAGATATTATTTCCTGCTGGATCCTGCAATTTACCCTTTTTTCTACAGAAATAAAATAGAATAATATATCTGAATTTTTAACTGGGGCGACCCGTGACGTAGTGCCTACAGCACTCGCCTTCTACCTCGGGTTCTTCTGGGGGCGCGGGTTCAAATCCAAGTTGAAATCTAGGTTGAAACCTAGGTGGTGGACGAAGCGGTGTTCGCGGCAGGTTTTCTCGGTTTCCCCTACCTATCATTCCACCACAACATTCACTCATCATAATTCACCCCCATGTCATTCATGAATCACCCGCCTCGGGGAAGTGCGGCAGGAATGGCATCCGGCACCCTGAAATTCCCCAGTCAGCCAAAACAAGTATCCCACCCCCATCTACACCTATCCTGTCTAGCACGGGATTAATAAGGGCGAAGAAGATATCTGAAATTTAAACTGGGTAGCCCATTTCAATCTAATTTTAATAACTTTTTCCATAAATATAATGTCATTCCATTAAATGATCAGTACATAATAAAATAGTGCCTTGACAATTATACTAGTGCTTCGTGTTCAATTAGTTTTAGTTCCTAATTAATTGAGGTACTGCAAATGCGGTATTAATATGTACATTGTTTTGTAGAGGGAGGTAATTAAGGAAATCATATAATAGTTTAGAAGTAGTATATTATCGGATTATCAAAATACTATTTATTGTAATGTCTACGAATATTATCATGTTTTTTTTTTCACGGTAATAATCTGATACCTCAAAGATGAATAATAAATGGGATCAAAATGATTTAGGAAAATATCTTCGAACATGAAGTTATGAATATTTAAATTTTGAAATACACAGATTCTATTAAGTTTACTTATGAGTCTTGCGTACAACCTGTCATGACAGATAGAAGTTTAGATAATAACATATCTTAGAAGAAAGTGCAATCTTGGAAATGTACCATAATTCTGTGCATGACTGCGTCCCACTTAATATTCAACTCCCTTTTTATCTCAGTGCTATTTCAAACAATACAAAAAACACAGCTCCACTAACCCAATTAACCACACAATTACTTTCTTCCATTTTATGCTGATTTGTGGCCATCTAACAAAATTTGAAAAACGTTCTTAGATTCAAAAATATTTTCTAAAATTTACTATATGCCCCAACACCAAATAAGTCGGTCTTTATTTCATAAACGGGATTTGGCCGTTAAGTTCAGTTGATTTTTTATTCTATTTTTTCTCCCAACATAAATATTAAAAATAGAGTCAAATTTATAATATATCATTTTTTGAGGGATAATTTAAGCATAAGAAAGCAAAGACTTTTGTTAGAGGTTTTAATTTCTTGACTTGGAAATTTAGTTAAAGTAAAATCCGTGACATCTAACTATGACGTAAATAAATTGTATAAAGCACAACTATCAGAATTTTGATGAATAGAAAGCTACATCTGAGATGTTGTAGCAAGTGCTTCCATCCCCTCCAAACACTCAGAACCTTTCTGAAAATGCAGATGAAAATTTACCGTTTATTAACAGATCTGGCAATTAAAGTACGCTAGTCAATGTTTTACTTTAATATTAAAACATGGACAGTATTTTGGAAAGTGAAATTACGTAAATTGGCATCAAAAGTATGTCGGATGATTTTATTGTTTAGATTCCATCCGGAATAGTTCCACAATCGTCATCCCCAGTCACGTTTCCCATCATGCCTGATGAAGCCTTCTTTGAAGTCTAGAATTCAAATGGTTTAGTAAGATCATTTTTCATTCCTGACTGTAGAATGAAAAGATCGCTTACCTTTCACTTGTTGTAAAATGAAGAAGGTTGGAATTTGAAAACTTTGCCTGCATTACCAAGAACTCTTTCTAATTTTAAATATCGTCAGAATAAAAAATAATTAAACTTTTTTCAGTATAAGAAGAGCTGTAGAAAAAAATGTTTTTGACGTTCGTTCCATTAATACCCTTTAGATTTTCTTTTCATGCATTTTCCATCCATCCTATACATGTTGCGCTGTTGATATTCTATAAAATGTTCAAACATCGAAAAATGAATATTTAATTTTTGAATGCATTTAAGAATAAAAAGTCACGAAATAATAAAAATGTCGGACAAGTGAATGTCCCAGAGCCGGGCAAAGGCCGAGTTAAATCTGCGGTTTTCATTCAAGTAGTTCCTTTGTTAGATAAATGGGAAATGTTTGTCATTTTACTGTAGAGGCAGTCCACTTTTAGTACCACTGACCTTTTAAATACAGGTCGTCATTGGACTTTTGTTAACCAAGTCGGAGATACATTCCCTCACGAAACATAATTTACGCACGCTTGCGTCCTGTAATATCCGCAAAATGCTATTTCACGATAAAGTGTCTTCCTTTAAAGGGAATATCCTACACCGAGGCAAAGTACTCTCTTCATTCAAAACAGCCTGGTTAATCAGTTTGAGACCTGTCCGTGGTTACAGAGTGAGGGGAGACGCCACTGAAAGAGAGATAAGAACAAAGCACGCAACCTGGAAGTGCGGGGGGTTTCATGCCTACCAAGGCTGACGTGGGGAACACGAGTTTCCCAGTACGTTCATGTGCCGAAGAATATCGAGCAGTTTTCGTACCGTCGATTATTCAGAATATTACTAAAACATTCTTAAAAATGTACGCAACTTTGTGTAAAGGTTTTGAGAGGACAGGGTGCATAGTGGATCAACAGAGGAGTGCGGTGATGGACGCCTGTCCCAGATTTGCATTGCAGTCTAACGTGACTGACCCTGGAGAGAGCATGCATAACATGGCACAGCGAAGCGTATGTGACGGTGTGGGTAATTATGGAAGGAGAGAGGGAGATCGATGTCCACCTGAAATATTCGTAACCTTCGCGTATATGACGTAAGCTCAATGAACTAGTCTTCCGTCTCTGTCTCGCGGATTCGGACCCGATTTGCCAAAACTTCAGTTATGTAAGACAGCTATTACGGTAGTTACGGTTTATATTGATGAATTAGGAATATTACCAGAAATGCGTATTTTAATGTGTTAGGGTAATATTAGATGTTTATATTATATTCACTCAAGCCGTAAAAAAGCTCCGTTCCTCTCCATTTTAAATTTATAGGAAAAATATTAAGTAAATATTGAAAGGGCAAAAACGATGCAGTTAATAAATTTGCTACAATTTTATTGTTTAAAATATTTTCAGTATCACATATGAATTGATATTGTTTTACTACATACTCCTTGAGGGAATGTAATAAAACAGGAATGCATTCACACGAATATTTATATGTACTTTTCACCAAAACGCAACAAAATTTCATTGATTCAAATCATTGTGATATAATGTATACATCTGAACACAAAGATATTTTCTGTATAGTCAGTCAAAAAAAACCGTCCATCTCAGGATTGGCTAAAAACTTGTGCTTCAGTTCATTTTCATTAAAAACAAAGAAAAAGCACATTATTCCATAAATTTATAATTATTTCACTTTAATCTATCCGAGTCAGTTTTGTAGGAAAGTAAAGTCTAGGCGTGCAGTTCGCGCGAAATAATAAAAAAGATCTCTACAATATAAATCATTCTTCTATATCCAGAAGATTTTGAACGTTATGGGTCCGTCGTATGGTGGCAAGCCATGAAATAACCTACTCTTATTCGACGAAGGAGATTACATGGTCAAAACACAAAAAATGCCACTTTTTTTAAAGTCCAATACACAAAACACACTGTTTTCAATTTTTGAAATTCTTTGATAATATAGTCATAAAACTTGAAATTTTTACCACTTAAAATTTTATTTTAAACCTTCATTAATGACAAAGGCACAGACAGTTGAACTAAAATGTTTAATTTTGCACGTTTGGTTTAGGGTGTATATAAACTTTTTTTATACTATATGTTCCTTCGAGTACTCTACGTATCAATCTAAGCGAATTCTACTGGATGATGTTATTGTTCTATATACTCGAAAGATAGAAATATTATGCAATGAAGTAGACTATTACACGTGATGAGGGCGAAGACATTACATCACAATAACTTTTTTAATCACTTGAACATTAAGATTCTACTTAGAAATCTGCACTGTCTGAGATTCAAATTCGTATTTTATCTCGCAAAAATTAACAAATAATACGGTCCCCCGGTATAAATTTTCTCGCTGGTGAAGCAATACGTGTTGAACCGGAGGAAAATTTTAATTACAAGCAATTTCAACTCTCATTCATGGAACGATTAAATTTCCTTTACTGAAGAATGAGGGACTGAACAGAACAAAAATAACGTAACTTAAAAAAACCGAATTGCCCTTCTTGTTGCTAAAATATTTTGACTATGCCTATAGTAATTGTGTAAAAATGGTCCTCGGAATTTGATAATATTTGGAACGGAAACTTTAGGGAGAACTGAACTCAATACTTTAACCTAGATATCTTCATTATAATCACCTTAATTGTTTAAAGCTAGCTGGTTTAAAAATAGCTTTTGTGGAATTCACAATGCAATATCCATTAAAGAGAGATATTAGAGTAAATTCAAATATATTGAGAGTTCAGTGAATATTTTTTTTTCTTTTCGAGAATTTCAAATTAATTTCTTGTATTTGAATTACCAATCAGGTACATAGATGTCAAAGAAACAGCAAATTTATTTTAAATTTATTTATTCATAAAACATTTTCGAAATATTCATACTCGTAATAGAAATACATGAAATACTTTTACATGTATTAGTAAAAATTTCAAACATACTTGTACTCTGCAAGTGCAAGAAGTGGTTGTATAATTATATTGGTTGATTCGGAACAGTGTATATTCAATAAATTCAAGATCATAAACATACCACTCAACAGTCACGATACGTGTGATCTTAATGTACAAAATAAGTGTTTAGGGTGAAAAGTTATTAGTAGAAGGTTTTCGAAATAAATAAGCACTATTTATAACATTTTAGTTAAGAGAATTTTGATAAGACTCAGTCAGCTTTTTAGAAAAAACCTCCTCAAAAGTTTACATAGCTATTTCGTAATTAAATAAATAATTATAGACTTTCGACCTTTAATGGACGAACAGTATATATTTGTGACTTATATTAAGTTTCGACTTTATCTTGAAGTCGTCGTCAGGTGGTCAACATAAAGTTGAAACGTAGTGAGCTTTAATTCACAAATATATACTGTTTGTCCATTAAAGGTCGAAAGTCCATAATTATTTATTTACTTTGATTATTTGATAGACGTTAACTGTAGCAGATTTTTTCGTAATATTGCAATGAACATTCTATAAGGTTTCGTTCTACTCTAATTTTGACATTGTTACCGTCACTACGTAAATATGTAGAACAGTCCGAAAATAGTCGCCCGATTTTGTTGATAACCAGCATCTCTGGTCAGAATTTCATTGGATGTACAGTATAGCAGTAAACAGTTACTAGTCGTATAAACTAAAATCTTGAATGAAATTCATGGGTTTTCTTGACAGAAAATAAAGTAAGAATTGTTCTATTTCCGTCAGTGAATATGTGCTCCCGGATGACCCATCTATGCTGAGATATTTTCACTTTAGATTTCGTCATCAACAAATTTTGAATTACTATAATTTTTATTTCGTGATCTACCAAAATTCTCCGAGATTCCTTTTTATTTTTCACTCACGCCCTTTTTTATTAAGGAAATTAAACGATTTAATACAATACCAAGAAACAATATTTCTGATCCATGTTTTCGAAGATGCTGACAGTATTTGTTGCTTCTATCTTACAGAAGATACCATGATTTTAGAAATAAAACGATCTGCGTTATTTTGTGATGCAATGCGCGGAAACAATCAAATTTAATGAAAAAATTCCAGTTCACAACTGCAATTTCACTAGAGCATTAGATACATTCTGTTCATATTTGGAATACGGCGTTGAGAAACGAATCCAAGTATTGAAACCGACGCAATTTGTCCGGTTAATTGAATTTCGGTGTGCCGATTTCCAGTGATGCTCTTACGAGTGCTGTACCTCCAGCAGGTTTGCACTCAATAGTCATTCACTCATTTATTTATTGCAAAATCATATTGAAGTGTTATTGGAGGTGAAGGTTGCCTAGCAAATACTCGGTGTAGTGAAGAGTGGTTTTATCATTTGTAAATGGGCGGGAGCCACGAGTATGGTTCGCATCAATTCATTGGTCGGTTGAGTGCCTTCTGGAGTTACAAGTGATTGAGAGGATTTTCCTGTTGACCACAAACTTAAATGAATGGAAATGAGTTTCTTCAGAGTTAAACTGATCTAAAACTAAAAAGAAATAAAATTGAAAACACAACGAGGTCGCGTACAAAACGAATACACTAAATAAATTTTTTTTCATTTTGCAGCAGATGTTATACAATACACCACAAATTTTGTTTCAATCTCTCACATATAAAATTTCAATTGACCATTTCAAAACACTAGTATCGCCTGCGCGAGTTCGTTTTTGTTGGCGCTATGTAGGAATTGGAGCTGAATAGAAATGTACTAAAAAGCAAGCAAATATTTTAAGAAAAGCCTAAATTATGTAGTAAAAATAAATTAATCTCACACGTTTATTACTGCTCTTGTCAGAACCTCAGGTCAGTTGGCAACTTTCTAAAGTCATTACTCATTTCATTACTTCGTCTAATTTGCAAAATAATTTTATTATTGTTTCTGATTACATTGGCTTCCTAACAAAATAAAAATAATAGTTAGATTTTTTTCACGAGTACGTCCGCCAGATATTGCCACAAAAACTCTTTCATACTATGTGAACTATATTTACTGTAGTATTCTTAAATACCTCCTTCTAATGTACAAAATGTTGACAGTCACAGAATTTTTAATACAGATATGCTTCGACGTCATTTCTTATCAAGCATTTGCTTGAGTTGCAAAGAGCTCCGTCATTCTTAACATCAATTTTAATACAGATATTTTCGAATATCAATTAAAATGGTTATTAAATACTGTTATTAATTCAAAATATGAATTGTCATATTAAGATTTGTTGTAACTTTCTTATAAGTAAACTTAAAATAGAAGTACCAGTCCAAACCGAAATATTTTCTAAGTCAAAGCGGGTTTCAAACACATACGCTGTCATCTGTGTCCTTCTCTTCCCACTATATTGAAAATCTCAGTTGTAGAAAGTCGATTTATAAAATATTTCGGTTCTGATAACTACTTAATTGAAAAAAGAACTAATACAATATCATCGCCCGATAGTGGCTGCTAGGTGTGTCTCAATGACATTCTTTGAAAGTTATGTGAGCAACAGAATATTCTCATGTGTGTATACGTGTATAGGTTCATATAGAAAAATAATTATTTGTTAATTGAGAACAGCGGATGCAAGATTATCTTCACCAATAATATAAAACACAATTTTCGTCCAATTTTAGTATGTTCCTTACGCTATCATTCAAATTAGCACCTTTTCCATTGGTAACTGAATATGTTCCTTAATGTTATATTATATATTTTATGCACTTTATCCTTTTCGCCATAATTCTTTATAAAGAATCATCTAATTATTATACATTTTCTCACTAACATATGTTTTGTTTATTGGAGCCTCAATAGGCGATTTGTTATGAATTGAATTGTTGAAATGAAATAGTATTACTATTTTTTTCGTCAGCAGAAAGAATTAATTGATTTATTCTATTGTAAAATGGGAATACATTAATGCACTTATCTACAAATAAATTACAACTTACGACCTTTTACGAACGATTTAGATGTATATTTTATTCTTTATAATACACAACGTTTCGACTTGTGGTTTGAATCGTCGTAAAATATAGTAAATTCTATTTTGTATCTTAGCCCTTATGTATAGTTGGTGCTCTTAATTCCCAAACACAAAACCTAAAAGATATTTCATTCCTTCTCCACCGAGGGGGTAAAAAATAGAACTACCTTGAAAATAGTAAAAGGGAAATACACAATCTCTAAAACAAAAAAGGCTGTCAACTATACCGCGAGGTCACATTAATGATAGACGGTACCGCAATTGGTAGCAAATTGTAGACAGTATCGCAAAGCTGAAGGTCCCGGGAACGAACCCAACCCCTTATCTCATTTTCATTCAATATAAGGAGTATTCAATGAAATACTTTTCCTTCATTACATTGCTTTCCTTTTTACGCTCTGAGTTGCATTAACAGGAAAACCAAGATGTGAATGGTGAAGAATGAATGAATTGTTCTCTTCTGTTTGATACCTTCTTCCTTTAATTTTATGTTGTTGTTTTTTGCTTAAAGATTATACTAAACCTATTTTATAAAATATAAATATTAAGTGAAAGACTAGGCATTTGCTTTAATTTAACATACAAATAAATATGTATTGGTATGTAACATTAATTAAATTATGTATTAATTAAAAATCGATGTAAAACTATAAATCTTCTTTAAAACAAAGAAAACTTGATTACTTTTAGAAGCAGAGTCGACGATAGAGTATTTGCGGTGATGCCCAAATGATTCAATCCGATGTAAGTGGCTCAGTCAACACGAGAAGTACTTCGCCTCTGAGCACTAGCTTCTGTGTTCAAATCCCGATAATGTTGGAGCGTTTGCATCCATGTAGTCCATATATACGTTCAGCTGTCATCATTAATCATCATGATCACTTCAGAGCAGGTGGGGGTTGAAAAGGTCAAGCGTGTTTGAAATCTACCCTTCTGTCGCAAGGTCTTAGTTACACTGAAATGTTAGTATTTTATATTTGTAAGAACAGAACTTCTATGGAATGTAAGAAAATAAAGATTCGCCTAGTTCGTCACGTGGAAACAAACCTCAAAAAATGATATGACTGTAATTAAATACATTAACAACTTTCAATATCCAATTATATTCTTTCTCTTGCCTTACTAATAATATTTAAAAAATTTAATGAATTATCTTTTGAAAGTGGGTTCAGTCTTGCAAAACACTTGATTATCGCAACTGAATGATTCAATCCGTTTTTCACGGCATAATTTATTGGACGGATGAACCATTGTCACTCTGCACGTTAAATATTCATCATCACGCATGGGCTAAAGTTCGTCTTAGCGAGGTCTCAGGGCCATCAAATCCTCTCCGTTTAATCAGAGAAGGATCCCTCTCCGTACCCCCTCACAGGACGAGTCGTTTGTAAGGCGATGTGTGTATGCCCTTCGCTTCGACCTCTGCATGGTAGGTCGCCCGCGTCTGAGGCTCGCGAGTCCACCGCAGCTCGCAGGACCTCCATGCTCCTCCCCTCTCCACCCAAGCCTTTCCCCGCGCCGGAGGTCGACGGGGTGTACTTCGAAGCGATACAGCCGGCCACTGGCGCCGTCCGACGAAGTGAAGCGAAATCGCTCGACTCCCCAGAGAGGAGTCAGGTAACCGCTTTGTAAGCCTGTGCGGCGCATCCGAGTCGTCTCGCTACCATCTCCCTACTGCCACAACTGCTCTTCTACGTTCCTCTACCTCCACACTTCTCTCCTACTCTCCTGCGGAATACTCGTCTTTCATCTTCGTTATTCCTCGGCGTCATCTTCGCCAAGCTTCCCATGGACTCTGTCCTTGTCTTCTTCCCACGTCATCAGTTATGATTGACATGGTGGTATCATTAGTGAGGACATTTTTAACGATCGCATATCTCCACGTGTCACAACCAGATATGTAACAGGATGATTTGCATTGTACATTTTTCTTTCGAGTTGTTTTTGGCAGGGGGGGGGGGCGGTCTACCTCGGACCTCAAACAATTAGGGGAATCAATGTATCGCCAAAAATAAGAAAAACTCTTACACGTAATCATAAATATCCTAAAACTTTGTTGACAACAGGAAAATGCTCAATAGGTGAGCTTATTTTGAAATTCAACTTAAATATCAATAACAGAAAGGTTTTATCTGTTACAAAACATTTGGGGATCTCTAAAAGATTGTCACCCCGAGCCGAGGAACGCAGGTATGCCACTGTTTCCCGGGTAGTTCCTCTTTTGTATTGTCTCTGCTGTCTTGTCTCGCATTGCACCCTCCAATGTATGATTTCACCACTCTCGTATGCATTGCATCTTCCTTCCATCGCGCACCTCGGATGCCAACCTCCGAGCGAGGCTCCGCTCCCGAACTGCGCACCGCCCTTGTCTCTATCTCGTTTCCAAGCGTCGCCACCTTCCTCCTCTCAGTGAAGTCCAGCGGCATGTCTCTCTTCGGCCCCTTCCCCGCACCCAGTGGCTAGCCAGGACTGCCCTCCATACACAAGACGCGCGTTGCATGAGAGCAGACGAGGACGGCGGGCAATGGAAGAACGCTCGGGAGGACGCGGTCGCAGTTGAGGGTCTGTCCTGGCTATCGAGCGTCAGGCGTCGCCGGTACACTGCTTGAGGAGGGGGTCGCTTTCCAGATTTCCCGATAGGACGACAGTGATGCGGCGACGAAACTATTATCGAGGGCGGCATCACGCTTCCTCCTCAGTCGAACAAAGAGAATGCAATTGCTTAGGAAGGAAAAACTCCAGACACGGCGGCGGCGTTTTCGGAGCAATTCAAGATCAATGTCGTTAAAGGTGACGATACATTACCCAAAACGCTTCTTTCCTCCAAATTTCGACTTTGAAGGAACCAAATGCTTCGACGATTGGAATCGCAAAAGAAGATGTTCAATTCAATTTGTGCAGCTTGTTTCCCTACTCTATTCAAAATTTAGAATGTTCCTATAAAATAGCTTGTTTTACGGTAAACCCGAAAAGGGGTTTTGAGAGAGTTTTGTATGTTATGAGAAGAATGCATATAGCGAGGCGAAACATTTGTAACAGGAAAGTACTTATTAAGTAATGGTACATAAAGGGGGATGTGTGCTTAAACATGATCTCTGGTACAAAATGCACAGAGTAGTTTTCCCAGCAGCTGAATTACAACTTCTTAAATTTTAACTGCTTCAAGCCACAACGATTATCTTTTGCAGTCACGAAAAGCTACGGCAATTTATTTGCTGTAATGCCGTATAATCCCAAACGGATTATTGATCTATCAAAGAGAAATTTAAACTTCGTGGACTGAGAATATAATATTATTCATTCTACGATGATCTTATATAAAATGCCGTAATATTGCTTTTGTTACACGCTTTATTGGAAAATTATCATACTTGACAGTTCTCATAACCTGTAAATATTAGCGTGAAATAATTGTACAATGCACCAATATAGGAAGATACATTGGGGATTTTTTCTCGAAAATTTCTAATAATTTTGATGAAATTCTAAGAATGTAGGTATTTTGAGATGAAAAAGCAATCTCAAATGGTCTTATTACAGAATGAAAAAAAATTTTAATATTGAATTTTTTTGCATACTACAAGATGAATGGATTACGGATGTCTATGTACGAGAAAAAAAACCTTGAATCATCTTTTTGAGCATGGTTTCCGAAAACTTTCCAGTAAATTAAGTGGACAATATGGACAATGCAGTCAGAAAATCAATGAAACAGATACTATTGTAATTTTTTCTCACTTTCGATTTCTTTACCATGCGATCCATCATTCGATTCGCTCGTGTTTATCTTATTTTTTGTACTAATTTCTGTCAACATTTTGTTGTATCTGATAACGAGTACATTTTATTTTAAGTATACTTTATTGCCATCCGAGCAATTAGACGATAATAATCGTAATTATATCGTGATCGTATTACGGTAAAAATCTTAATGCTTTCCAAATGATTTATAGTTTGAAAATAATAAGTATTTGTGAAATGACTTTCATGTGCTTTATTAAATACTATATTTGTTGGTATTATGTTAATACTATAACACGTGCCGAACTATTTTTATCGTTAGGAGTGTGTTGAAATGTTAAATTCACCTCTGCCTTAGGACCCTCGATCGGAATTGATGGGATGCTCTCTTGCATGCTTCCGGAGAGTAAAATTGTTTATTATCCTCCACGTGGTCATACGCAGTTTATACCTGCTTTTTTGATAATAAAGTTTATTATTTTATTATTATAAAGATATTTTCCTTCTTAATTTATAAATCTAAAAAGTAATGTATGGATTTATTATAACGAAGTGTAATTTCACAAATCAAATTCCCAAAACATAACCCAAATTCTCTAATCGTGTTGCGAGATTAGAAATGGTGACTATCACATTTCACGTTTGCTGTTTTAATTCGGTACTTTTAAAATCACTTTCCGACCCGAACAAAGAGTTGCCAATCATTTCAGACTTAATAAACGAAGCACTGCGGTTGAGCGGAGAGTTAAAATACCGTTTGGTAATACATATACAAAGACCAGAGGGATTTCCAGCAGGCTCGTTTTAACGAGGATATGAATACAGCACGGATCGTGTTACTCTCCATTAATCTTTCACTTATCACTTAGAGCCTCTTTTCGCCACTCACGACTTCGTCGCAACCGTGAAGCCGAAATCTCGGTTCTTAACCCGGAACGAACATCGGATGATCCCCGACCGCTACAGCTTCCGACCCTGTCCAGGGACACTTTGGAGACTCCCTCCCCGGCATCCGGCCTCTCGCGAAAGTACGTAAGACAGTTTACGGGCTATCCGCGAGGCTGTAAGCACCGTGACGACGTCACCGAATGCTGGATGGAGTGATTCCGTCGGCCCCGGGTCGCTGGCCGCCCTACGAGGCTAATCATTTCACACCTCATTTGCATCCGCCGGTCTTCTCGGCGGGTGCTCGTGAAATTGGCAGCGGGAGGCGGGGAAGGGGTGATATTGCCTCCCAACGGAGCCACCGGGGCTGGCCGGCGGCGATCTGCGGTCGGGGTAAATAGGTATCGGGGACATCGAAAACTTTGCCGTCCACGGTCCCGGGGCCCATTGTGATGTTTGGGATGATCCACATTGCAGCGATGAATATTGGTTTCCCTCGAGCGTGTCGTGAGCGCGTTTTACGAAAAAAAAAACAATCTCCAGGTTATTCAGTCATCTCTTAGGCAAATTATCGTCCAATTAACAGCCAGCTATCGCACGCTAATACTTGCACGATTTCTCGTGCACAAGGAAGAGGGAGGAGGACTTGACAGGGGGTGGGTTATTTCACTACTTCGCCAATTCGACTAATTTCGTCGTAAGTTTTAACGCGGGCTTTCACTATAATCTGGCGGAAGCCTCGCGATAAGTCTTCAATAAATAGCAGTTTCACGTGTAAAGTGTGCAACGGAGTTTCCTGTATCGACCTCGCAGTGGTTGGGCAGCCGAATCCACAGGCTCGTGTCGACGTTGGTTGCATAAGCACGAAAGACAATCCAACGTTGCGTGCGATGCGATGACGCTCCCCTTCCCCCAGCACTGCCACCAATCGACAATTCGGACGGAGAGAAATATAAAAAAGAGCTTTCACGCACTCGAAACGCTCCCTTTGTCTTTTTTTAAACTGTGTATTCGTTATCTTCTCTTCTTTGCTTGACCTGCAAACACAGGATCCCGAATCAAGACTCGCATCCCTATACAAAAACACAGAAAACTCGTCTCTAATTTTACAATACCGCCCGCCCCTTGGTTTGAAATTTCAGTAAATATCCCCGAAGCACTTTCAATTTCGTATTTTATCTCAAAGGAACTGCGTTAGTGATAAAAGTTAAAACTCCAACATTTCTCAACAACAGGAATAAAGGGCTTGAGATTCATTAATCAAATAATACGCTGTTGACAGAATTGAGTGTGTAAAATATTGCTCAATAATGTAATCATTTTATTAGCTTCCTTATATGTAAGAATAACTTTTGTACAGAGAAAGCCTATTGATTTACAGAATTATGAGAATTAAAGATTGACTCCTTTCTCCTCATAACTAAGAATTTATGAAAAGCACAGGTCAAAAAGGTTGTGATAATTTCTAAGTTTCTTGAAAAACGTTTTTTTGTTGTTGTTGCTCAAACACACTGTTGTTATTTTATTCTAGTAGGAAATAACCATAACGCTGCAATGATTTAATTCATTCTTTAGAACATTATTGTTTAAAACATAAACGCCATGAAAAGCAGAAAATAATCTTCAAAATACCTACATAATTTCACTTTTATTTACTCCCACCCCGATTTACTTTCACAATACGTAAGGCAAATAACTGACAATATTTTACTGCAATACGACTCGTGTAAAAAGGTATTTATCAAAACTATGAAAAAAATTAATCACCAATGGACGACATTGATGTATCTACCTTAACAACAATATACATAATTTGCAACGTCTACAACCAGGTGAAAATTGCGACGGACTGAGGCTCGAACCCGGGACCACCTGCTCTGGCCGCAGGTGTGCTATCCACTGTACCACCCGTCTCGATTCCCAAGTTCATACTCAAGATACGCCAGGTGGAAGTTGCACCTGGCGTACCTTGCGTACGGACTTGGGAGTCGAGGCGGGTGGTGCAGTGGGTAGCAGCAGGTTCTGGATTCGAGTTCCGGTCAGTCGCAATTTTCACCTGGCTGTTGACGTTGCAAACACTCCTCCTCGAGTAGGTACTCAGAAGTTGTGAGTTAAAATATACATAATACTAAGTAACCCATTATCGCCATGGGCATTTATACTACCAATAAAGTTTCTTCAAATTTTTTACGCAAACCATAAGGGGAGTAGCTTTATTAGGATTCAGCCCTCGTTACAAAACAATCTCGACACCAGCTTTGGAAGTGCTAGTGAGTGAAATGCCAATATATTTGACAATTATTTGACTGCAATCGTATTTCCAATCAACTCCGTCGGATGAGAGAGAAGCTAATGAGAATGAAGACGGCTCAGCAGCTGAACGATCAAATAAGATCACAATATTTGTGACAAAATAGTAAGAGTTAGACAAGCCGCTGTTTCTTGTGAACGCCTGCAATGTAGAATACCTCTGCGTTGTCAATTAGGAATAATTGTGGTGAACATTTGGTTATAAGTCACTTCAACAAACACAATAGGCATTCAGACACGTGACGGGGGTGACTTACGTCAGGGATTGAAAACTAATGGGACCAATTTCTGCAGATTCGCGAAAAAATTATTTCCATGTTAGAATATTTAGTTTTCCGAGTTTGAAAAGAAATATGAACCTGATGTATCCTGACAGCACAAATTTTTCTTTTTGTTTCTAAGCATTGGATAAGCGGAGTACATTTTTATACTTGGTTCGAAATATCTCATAAGTTTTACATTATGTCTCATTCAAATAAAACAAAGAAGTCTCACATGAAAAATTCAAATTTGTCCTGAAGCTGGTGTCATAAGACAGACGAATCAAAATCACCAGGTCAAAGTTTTCGATTAACAAATAGCGAGCTGTACAAATTATCAAGATTAATTTTTGCAACGCGAAACATAATCAAGCGTTGGACTTATCCAGCTCAGGTACTATGTTAATACAGAAATCGAAATACAATAAATAGACGATTTCCATCGAGATTGGTGGGGGAGCATTAACTGTTGTAGAAAATTGCAGCGTGCCATTACTGATTCATCGACTTCTTTGAAGAAGGGCGGCAACCGAAGAGCCATGCGCACTTCACCGTGCGTGAGGAAATCCACCATGGTACGAGGTGAAGGAAGAATGGTAATGTGAGTTACAATTCTTGATGGACAGCGTGAGAGGTAATAAAGAAAGGGAAAAATGAACTCGAAGTGTGTAGCGTGGTTAAGAGTGCTCAATTTCTGCGGATAGTATCAGACTGTTATAACAAATTTTGGTGTTGTCAATTTTCTAATAAATTTATTTACTATGAAATGAGAATACGTTCATTATTTTACTTCTTCTATACATGTTATAGAACTGTCACTTTCATGTCTGTCTCTCTGCAAACCAGCTTCTCCTCTTAAAACTCGAACCACTCTTCCGATTTATCTATTTTTTTAAATTCATAAATATGTTTTCTGTCAAGGTTATAGTAAATATTTTGGTACCTTAGGTATCACAAGAAACAGACAATAACGGTAATAGACAATCGAGAGGGAAAAATAAATCGTCGGAGACGTATATTCGCTTATGGTGCTTAGAGTTTGAGGTAGGTGATAACTATGAATGGCAATATTGCTCACCTCAAAGAGTTCTACAAAAACGTCCGCAGCAGCATACGTCTATCTACAAACGTTAACCTAAATGCTAACTTTAAAAAGTTTAAAAAATAGACGTGTTAAAAGTGTTTCAACTTACGAGAGTAATTCTAGCAAGGGAAAATAAATACTAATCAAATTAAATGGATTATGTGTTTCATGCATTTAAGAAAGATGAAAACTGTCTTTAAATCTTAAAATTTCGACGAATAGTTCGGTTTGTACAAGTGTTTTAGTTTAACATACAGCCGCCGCCCCGTCATATGTTGCCCCGGGAAGACCAGGCAAGCATTCGACCGGCGTGCCACCTGGCGTGAGGTGCTTCACGTGAAGCAAACATTTTAGACTTGCCACTTTCAACTATTCTAAAGTATAAAAATGTGTTACAGTGCAACATAACAAAGACACACGAGCGAAGCCGGACGGGTTGCTAGTCGTTAATATTGCTTACCATTCGGCTAACTTTTTTCAAGTAAAAAGTGAGTGAATGGTGCGCAAATTCTGAATTCTCAGGCCATCTCTATTGGTACACTAAAGACGATGCGTTGTATCCATCAAAGAGAAATTGTTCAGCCCGAAGTTAAAACGCGCTCCAACATTTTTTCAAGATGAAAAGAAAATGTGAAAACTTTAATGGTAAATATATTATTATTATATCCTAAACAATTAATTTCGTTATAAATCATTCAGCTCAAAGCAATAAATTATTTATAAATGTTTATTTCTCGATTACAACAATTTATATTTTCAATGGGATAGTGCAAAATGAAATACTGAAATCTAAAGTCATTTTTTTTAATGCATCAGTGTTCCAGTAATGTCTGATCTTATTCAAATGCGTAACAGTAGTACATGGTATACTTTAACAATAAAGCATATCTACTTTAAACAGGAAGTCATCATTAAGCAGGCAAATAGAAGCAACGAAATCCAGAGAAATGGCGTGTGAGAAGCTACGAAAGCGTAAGCTGGTTTCCCAACTCTATGAAACCACTATGTTACACTGAATTGAAGGTGTCACCATTAATTCGAGTATTCCCTTCGCTTCATTACCAAGGACTCTCCATTCGAAGAAGTGTATACTGAAATCACGACGAGGAAATTCTTCTGGCTAATAAAATATCCCATTAATGCAACGATTAGTTCATTCTCTGCTTTTAATTCTATGATCACGTTCCTCCAATAAGTAAGTAGAATGTAACCAATTTACACTGTGTTAGTACCAATAGCATATTGCGGTTAGTTACTCGGAAAGCATTCTTCAGTTGCATGAGAGTTCTATTAAAGGCTCGCTTTAAAAACAAGTATAAAACTCAAGTATAGGTGCATCATATCTTTCCTCCGTTTGATGTATACTCTTATCTGGTCTCGCATCTTGCCGGTAAAGTCTAGCTGCCGTATGAAAAGTTACCAAATTCGGGAGAACTGCCAACCTACTCAATTGATTCCTCCTATGTCGTACATTACTCGACTTAGTGATATTTCATCTTATACGTTGTATTCACTACCACCAAACTTGACAAAATACCTCTAGGAGAACCTGTCCTTAAAATCCTCTGTTTTCCATTTGTAGAGTGACACAAAATTAATATTCCTATTCATAAAGTACATTGCTTAAATTATTCAAGAAATCTTAATTTTTTAATCTACTTTCAACGAAATTCATTTTACGGTAGTCTTTCTGTTGTTTCCATAGCGTTGGTACACCTGTAAGATTGTGTAAGTGCTACCAAACGATGATTTTAATATCAAACGACAATCTGAAGCAGTCCAAGTCTTAACGAGTGTGGGGGTTTTGTTCTAAAATATTGGTGGTGGCTGTCCTGATACACCACTCGAGTCCGCTATCTTTGTTCTTTTGGTGTCCAAACTCTCGATAACTTGAGTATACTTTTATTGCTAGCGGGGAACCTTGAAATTTCCACGTTAGCTCGAGTTCTTTTTGTTAAGCCGCTTTACGAATGTTGACGGCACATTCTACGGAAAGAGAAGCGTGAAGTAATCGCAAGGAGTACTGTACGGAGAGGGAATTCCAGTTCCGTGCAGAACTTTCTGAGCGAGTAATAATCGACCTGCTGATCTCTACCTCTTTTTTCCCCCCCCTCGCTCTCTCCTCCGACATTCTCGTCGCATGCAGGGAAACGCTGCACACTTCAGGAGAGAAACTGTCACTTGTTAATTGGCCTATTACTCGGCAATGAGGCGCGTCACGAGATGCGAAGGCGTTTTTTGAAGAACGCACCGCGTACACTTCTACCATTTCGAGAAGCCTGAGCGTGCAATTCCAAGACAATGAATCGGTGCAGTCGGCGTCGAGTAATTTCGCCGCTGGAGTAATGTCGGGCAAAAACCCTGCCGCCGCCTCCTCGAAAATTATTGGTATGATATCTACCGAGACTGGTTCTAGAGCGATCCGGAACGGAAATGGAACACGGAAAAGCCACTTTCGTGTTCTCACGTGCTTATTCAGAGAATATACGTCGGCTTTCACTTCCATCACTTGAAAATATTTTCTTATTACGGACATTAAAACTTTATTGAATTACTTAAGTTTCACTGATAACGTTTTCGAATGCAAAACGACTCAAACTCATACATTACATTTTCTTAGCTTGAAGAAGTATTCGTTAACTTTCTCTTGAAGTTATTTAAACTGAGTAAATATTCTTGTTCGACGTACTTATCTGTGGAGAAAAATATTCATTCTTCCTACTTATCAACTTCTTTCGGTTCATATAATAACCTCAAAATTGTGAAATAACTCATGTAGTGGTAATAAAAGTTACCTAAGTTCTTTACGTTCTTTCCATGTATGTCAAATTAGTTAATGTAATTCCGCATATTTTGTGACATATACAAGTAATTACAAGATTAATGCGAAAATTGGCATGTATATCTTCTTTGCGTAACAGGAGTTTTTAATAAAAACTATCTTCCCAGTCCCGAAATTTTTATTATGACTTACAAAAATCAATTGTAAATGCAATTGTCACGCGACTTTGACAATTCGAATTTTACCTCGTTCTTGTTCCTTTCATGATTTTTTTTTCACAAGAGCATAAAATTTCAATAAATCTTTAATAAACATTGTTTTGCGTCATAGTTTGAGCTCATGAATAAACGTTGGCAAAAAAATTAATAATTAAGAAAGTTTATGTTTTATATGAAAAGAAAACTAAAACATATTTAATTTCATTGTATTAATTTGTAGTAACCAATTAAATTTATTTAATGAATATATAAATGCTAAGTTCAAGCGAGAACCGGTATTTAAAGTAGTGGATTTCTATTCAAGCGTCTTTCATTTCGTCACCGCTTAAGATATCAACGATTTGTTAGGTCTCCGTCAACTGAGTTAAGTACTAGTAAATATGAAACTCTAAATCAATGAAATCTGGAAGAGTGATTAGGATGACTCATTTTCACGAGGTGTTTTTTTGTCCTCCAAGTAGTATATGCTGCTTCAAAACTCCTGCAATCTCCCAGGATTCGCACCCTGAACTACACCCCATGAAAGTGAGATTGAGCCAATTCGATGAGAATTATAAGGATACATAACCAGATCCACTCTCCAAAAAAACCAGCAAAATTAGCTTTTTTCAGGCTGTAAACCGACGAGGGAGAAGTAGCTTGAGATCACGTTGAAGAGATTGGCTTGTTTTGCAGCCTTAACATCGACTTCCAAGTAGATTGCGTGTATTAAGCGACACGCAGACAGGATTTGGAGGGCGTCCATTGGAGACAGGGAGTCCACAGTAAGGAGAATATTGCGGAAGGATTAGCTTAATTAATTGTATTGAGACGCGTCCTACCCAAAGATTTTCCTTCCAGAACCCTCCAATTTCACTCCTCCTACTCGAATCTTAGTCTTTTGCAAGAATGTAACTGGAGCAAGAAGAAACTAACCCAGGTTACTATGTTTTTTGTAACTTAAACTAGTTTATTATAGACAAATAATACTTTTTCTAAAGACAGTAAAGATTGGAAATTCCTTTTTCCTTTCTGAAAGTTATCTTAAAGACATCGACGTCGTGGAAACTTTTAAAACAGATGACCCGACATGTCATCATGTGAATGACGTAATATTATCTAATTTTCCAATAAATATAACCGCTTTCCTTTATTCGAAAACTTCATAACAAATTTATATGATTTTTTGTTGGGCTTTAGGGCTCGTCAACGGCAAGGTCATTAGATCCCTATTTATATGAATTCAAATTCCATAGTTTGTAATTATAATATAAGAAATAAGTCACAACAATGATTCGAACGTAAACGTTCTACATGAATTATATCAAGATTATATATTTCTACTATAATATACGACATACATAACCAGAACCAAAATTTTGCAGAAAACAATTGGTGAGCCTAATTAAACAGATTTGTAAAAGTCCAACTTTTAATAATGTCCATTAAAAAATTTTGAGACTTCCTTCCACGGAACCGTAACCACTTAGTTGATGAACGAATGGTATTTAGTGTTTCATGGGACTAAACAAATTATAAGAGGAAACCTATTTGAATTGGTTTGTAAGGAGCTACAATATCATGATATGAAGGTGTAAATAATTATTATAATTAAACTAAATAAAATAATTAAATGTCAAAAATGTATTCGTACAGAGTGATGAAGTAAGGTCCGCACGTCCTACATTGATCAGCAACCACTTCAGATTTCATTATCGACTATTCCTTAACAATTTGTTTTGTGTTGGTAATAATACAATTGCCAATGAATATTTATTGTCTTATTTTGAGTGGTCTGAACAAAAAGGTACTGAAGCAACAGGAACAATATGTAGTTTGAATTAGTCTTATTTTCTGTCTGCATATATAATTAATGACAAATCAAACACATTTTTATAAACAGACATATCTACTCTAAAACACAAATAAATAAAATAACATGCACAACGTTTCAATCCTCGTTGTGGATCATCTTCATGCAAATTGACAACTAATATTGCTTATTGCTCTTTAGTTGTCAATTTTTCCTTACATTGGAAGTTCCACCTCAACACGGTTTCTTTCATAAAAAATATTTCCATTTATACTTTATTTTCTCATATTTTATGTTTACTAGCAACTAACAAAAAACAAGTTGTAAAATATATCTAAGGGGGTAGAAATTAAAAAAATATCCAGACAATGGAACATACATTAACATGATGTATAATGCACAAATAAACATAAATATCCGACCATGACTGACAAAGTGACACAGATTATCACCGGGAACACTGTTTTATTCTCTATAAGAAAGATGATAGCGGTCAGCCAAGAAGGTGGTAAAATTTGTATACAATATCGATCTTTGGAGTCTCTTGTTCGTTACGAAAGTCCTCGTCACTGTTGAATGTTTTCTGTTATAATGAAAAACATTCTTCAAACGTCCTCTTCAAATGACTCAATTGCTACACGAAAAAAAAGTCCACTAAAAGCAAGGATATGTTGCTCCTTTCATGTAATTAATTTAAGGGAGATATCGTCAAAGTTATATGGTTTCAAAATCCTGACTTAAAAATCAATGTGACCAAACCCATTACTGTTCATTATATGGTAATTTCTGGAGTATTTTACTGATCCCTCTCTTTAAATAGCTTTAAGAACTTTAGTTTTGGGTGATACTAAACGTACGCTCTTAAAACTTCTTAATAAGCAATGAATCAACGTTTCATAAATTTTCTTCTCATTCTTACTGATAAAAGTTTGGAATTGACACAGTTCTATATAGAGTTACAAACTATGAGAGAATTATTGTCTCAATATTGCATTTTTGGTGTAATAAAAGAATGTTACAGTAATAATAAATTGTTGCGACGTTTGTTCATTTATTTAATCTTGTTAACATATGAGAGCAGATTGAAAGTTCAACTCTATAAAAAAGTATTCATGGCGTCTAATTCTCACAAAAATAACTACTACTACTTTGTGAGTAATGTCTATAACCATCAAAAATATCTCTTTCTCATATAAAAGTTTTGATTCCTATCGAGGAATTTCATTTCCAACACATCCGCCAGCAATTCCTTCCGCGCGCAACGTAACTCGTGTTACCGAACTCGACTCGCAACATGCGTTACTTCAGCGGAGAGAGAATTACACAGAAAACGAATGAGTTCCCGCGGATGCGGGAGTTTCGATGAAGCGGAGGGAGAACGACGGAGGAGGAGGAGTGGCCATTGTGGGCGTCGGGCGACGACGCGGCGGGACCTTGGAATTAGGGCTTCTGCCCCAGCTTCTGCCACGTGCCTTCCACTGCGCCGCTCCGCGACGCCGCCCCCTGCCCGCTGCGTCGAACTCTTCGCCCCTTGAGGCGGGTCGCTTATTCGGCTTACCCTCCAAGGGGATGCAGCGCACCGCAATAAGGCCGCACCGAGCGCTCAAGTTGGAAGGGTGGTGCAGTTAGAGGGCTGGAGACGGGATACGGGCCGTCGCGCAGTGAGGCGCAACTTCTCCCAATCCGGACAAATTCCGCGGAATTATGCCGAAAAGGGACAATTTACTCACTCGCGCTGCTTTGAAGATTTTTGTAGAACAGAAATAGGCAATGTAAGTCGGAACCTTTTGAGTCGATGAATATTGTGAGAGAAAACCCTTTGCGAAAATAGGATAAAATTTGAAAACCCACTGGGAGTACAAATAACTTATAATAACAAGAGTAATTTTGAGCCAAAATTACTTTTTCCTTAAACTGACATAAACGTGTTAGGTGAGACACGTGATCAATTATTAGCGTAGGGTATTTTAAGACATTTAACTATTTTGGAGATTAAAGGAGCCCATTCGATGTATTAATAGTTGTTTCATTTTCGTCTATCCTCACAATTTACTTTCAAACACCATTAAGACCATTTTTTAAACTAATTCGTTATGTTTATTGTATAGTATATCAACTACACCTTCGACAACTAGTATTGGTCATCATCTGGTGTTACAAACTTTTAAAACAAAATGTCGGAACGTTGAGCAGATGTACTGTACAATAAACATTAAGTATTATTCCAACAACAGGTTAAGTTATTGAAAATTATAAGTGTTATTAAGTTGAATTTGGTTCCGCTTTCTTCGAGAGTACTTATTTCATAAAACCATTGGTTTAGATAGTGTTAACATGATGAATGTTCTATTCTTGACGTTTTCTGATAATTGTTAGTTCAACTTTTGCTAAATATGAACGCAATGATAGTTGGTGTCAACATTTATTCAAAAATCCGCTCACGTTTCCACTTTTTAAAGTTGTGCATTAAAATTTGTTTTTTTAATTCCATCCATCTCCATTAATTTCCCTCACAACCGAAGGCGTCCCACTGCGCGTCGTGCAGAGCGAAGGCTCCAGGCGCCTCGGAAAGCTCCCAGGTTTAACATTGACCGTTTCTCACAGAGCGTGCTCTCCGATAGTGAGCTTTTCGCGACACTGATGACGAGTTAAAGCCGATAGTTTTAAAGCTCATTAATCAGTGTTCGTTCCCTTGTAATATAACAGTGCATCCGGTGCTCGATTTTTTCAGGAAATACGGCCAATATAATGGGTTGTGTTATTTTCTCTTTTTGTAATCATGCAAGTGATACATGGAATCCCTCTTCGTCGACACCGCATACACTGACGCGATAGATATGAAAAATAACACGAGCAACACATATATGATACTTGGAATAAATCTCATTATTTCGTAACACGGATATTCCGGATCACATTTTTGCATTAAAGGGTAAATAATGATGCATCTTGCTGCGTTAATAATTTATTATATTCCGAAAAGTATTAAAATATGAGAGAAGATTTGCGGAGATTAGTACCATTAAAAATATTTGCACGCTGTCACGTTGTTTTCTGCGTCTATTTAACATAAAATAAACGTGGTATGGTAGAACTAGTGAAAAGATTTGTTTCGAAGCGCAATGTGCTCCAATCAATACTCGCTGGTACAGAAAATTTAAAGTAAGTTTTTCAGTATATGTATCACCACCCTTTTATTGCCTATCTATGTGATAAAGATTAACACCCATTAATCGTGGAATTCCGCGAACATGTCCCGCCGATGATGAGCAGCTCTTAATGGCCGACATCGAATTTCCCACATTCGACGAGCAATACCCCGACCGGAAGCGTTTGACACCACTTCGTCAGAGCAGCGTGCGAACGGCGTTGGAATAGAAACAGCATTGGAAGGCTCTGTCAGTCGCAGGAAACTCACAGTAATCATTTCCGCAAAGCTAGCGGGTCAGCCTGTGGATGGTGGCGTCTCGTGTGATTAACTACGCGTAGACCCGAATGTGTCGCCAGGCGCTTCACTGACAATTGACTGATGATGCGTGTGGGGACGTAGAGCGGCGGCGGCAGGGCACGGAGTGGCATGGGAAGCGGCTGGGGTGGAGGAGGAAACAGGAAGCAGGGGCAGAACTTGCACGGCTCAAGTCTGGAGCATGGTACTGTGTCCGTACCACAACACCGCACTGTCCTTCAAGACGAACTGAGTGATGGCCAGCTGAAGCGGATATTTCGGAGCAATATCGACATTACCTAGGGTGTTGAGAGAGATTTTTATCTCATACTGAAAATCTAAACGTGATTTTTATTATATATATATATATATA
>NNCF01125882.1:1693113-1849233 GCA_002313205.1 Laupala kohalensis | reverse complement strand
TATATATATATATATATATATATATATATATATAAATATATTCATTGAAAACAATTAGAAAAGTGGGTTTCAGGGTTTAAATTCGTTGCGAAGAGTATTAACTAAACGAAGTAGTCGTATTTATACGGGGAAATTTTAGTTTTTCATTTATAACATGTTCTTTTAAACTAAAAATTCGCAAACTCATAAAAATCGTTTTTATTTTATATCTCTGTTAAATATCCTGAAATATCAATAAAATATAAATTTTGTAATTTTAACTAAGAGAACTTAAGTTCATTAGTAAATATTCATAAGTTTTTATTGTTAGGAGATAATGTTTCTTGTAAGGCAAAATTCTGAACATTTATTACATTCACCAACAGAAACGAAGGTATGTTCTGTTTAATACCATGTTTACCGTAATTAGTATTTCCACTAAACAAGTTTAACTTACATAAATTACTACGATGAAATATTTTATTATTGGGATTTCTAAAATTATTAGTTTAATATACGAAGAAAGAAAAAAAAAGAAAGAAAATGTTATTTTCAGAGAAACATTGAAAAATTTAGAAAAAGAAATTAGAGATGTACAAAAATAATTTCCTTCCCTGAATAAATTAATAATTTTAATTATTAGAGGCTATGATTATTAAGGCATTGATGTTTCAAGAAAATTAATCAAAATAATAAGTGAAATGAAAAGGTACTGCGAGTTAAAATAAACTCAATTCTTTAAACTAAATACAAAAGAATCGAAAGAAAGCTGCGAGCAAAATCCTTGGTATCCACCTAATTTACATGTAAATGAATACAGATATTCCTTTGCACGATTAAGAAAATGTCCCCTAAAGGACTCGATCTAAATTTTCCCTGCATTTATTTGAGGAGAATTGTCCCTAGACACGCACGCAGCCACAATTTATGTCGTAGTTCTTAATCTTAAAGCAAATGATTATGTAAAGAGGAACCGTAGATACTTCATGTATAAAGTTCACATTTATCATTTGAGAAGCATTTGATTTACAGATTCATCTGACCTCGGTTTTTCTTTGGAATTATAATAATTCGTCAATGCCTCATAGTGGGCACCTAATATTTTGGTTTCCTACTTCAACGCCATTCTAATATATTTAAATGGGAAAAGAAAGAATTTGTTTTTAAGATCGATGCTAGTAGATAAAGAAATTCGAAACTTCGAGCAGAATAATGACAGCAATTAGAGATATCGTGAACTACATTGCCAAACTCACCATCTATGTTTTATTTATAAATTGTTCATTTATATTTGTGACAGAGTCGGTATAAAACAGTTAATAAGGAATTTGAGAACGCCAATGAAAGTTTGCGGAAAAAACGAAAGCAGAAACAAAAATATTGCCTAAGATGCGACGTAGCTACACATAAAAACTTTTTATGGTCCTTTTAATCAGTAATAACGAGTTTTAATACGTCGACTCTGATACAGCCACTAGATATTAATCCTTATTTTTCAATCCCAAAATAGATTGTTTAATTTTAATGATTCGGTAAATTTTTAATTAATAATTTTGGTAACTTACATTTAATTTCCTTGCAATTTTGCAATACGTGACAGTATCAGGTAAATAAATATCATTTTACTTTTCTGTAATGTTTTTCAAATAATTACTTTAAATATTGAAGATTTTACAATTGTCCATCAGAACTGTTATCGTTACGAAATTAGTTTGTACAAACAAAGTACTTCAACAAAGCTTAAGAGAAGCAGTAAAATAAAATTAATTATAAAAACTCAGTATAACTCGGATATATTTTATTACACAAAGTTTCATCAAATATGTATCAATAATCTTTAACATTTTAAAACCGATATACCTATTATTAAGGGGGTAAATCTGTATGCTTACGTTTAACGTAAATGCTGACATTTTAAATAAAATTAATTAAACCGGCTATTTGAAGTCGCGGTAAGCCACGATAATGTTTCCACACACGATAGATTTCAATCGTCACTTCTGCTGACCCTTCTACCCCGCATTACTGATGGTCACAACTGGAATGGGTAGATTTGACACAACACTTGCAAACCCAGAATGAGCGTGTGTTTTATAGGGAGCGAAACGAAAGCCACACATTCCTCGTCAGAACCACACGAGTACTGATCGGCTTCAAAATTACAAAAGCGTCAATTGGAAACAAATTCGACGAGCACAAGAGTACTTATCAGCATTGAAATCGCATGTTCAGTGAATCCAGAAGTGTGTCCACAGTTTCAAATCTACAAAACAGTCAAGTACGTAGAGAAATATTCATCTGGCACAAGAACACTACAATTAAATGTGCAGGTGCTGAGACAATGGATACCAGTGAAAGGTAAAAATTAGTAAATTACTACTGTTGGAATAGGAGGAAAGGAATAAATGGTTAAGACTCAGTACTAAAAATTTCTCATGCAAATGGATGGTAGGCAACACAAATCGAACATACAAACACTTACATGTATACAATCACACACAGACATCTCACAGATCAGCTTCAGAAGAAGAGCCGCTCATAGGCTAGAAAAGCCAAATAAACGGCTTATAGAAATGCCTACGTGCGGCTTGAAGGGAGGGCATTGATGTACATTCCCACATAAAAGGAAAAAACAAAGCTCCGCGAGAGAAAACACAAAACACGAAATGATTACGACCACGGAAAATCTCTATTGTGCCTTCTCAAAAGCCAATACCAGTTTTTCCTTGTGTGCGCATCATACGTTTCATTCGACGATCGCGATGTGCGGTCCTCTTAAGTAAAACGAAACGCCGAAGGGTACTAGAACTGGATTGGCAGGAACATAGGACAGTTCCATTGGTGAAACACAATAACGTTCCTCTTCCATCAACTTCTTTGATTAACAAATGACACTTGCTCAAAAACTATTTTCTTTTTTCCACTTATTGTTTTAAACTTCCTCTTTTTTGTTATTATTCTTAAGAAATTGATGTGTAAGGAATTATTTCCTACAGACACTGGAAAGAAGAGTAACATTCAACAAGGAATTGTAGCAATACAGCGGAAGCGAATGACATATTTGTTGCAAGAGACGTACGTATAAAACTATTTTGCATATACTTCGGAATGTACGAATTTTCGTAGTGAAACGTGTCGCGAAAAAATTGGTGGTAAAAGAAATGCGTACGTTTGAAAAGATACAACTTCAAACCGAACAGAAAAGGAATATATTTCCTTATTTCAGAGATACGATTACACCGAGAAATAAAGGGAATTAAGAAAATTTGATATATATTATACAAAGTTGAAAAGTGAATTCTTGAAAAAAATATTTGATTTTCTACACATAAATGAAAAATCCAAGAAGACACAATATCGATTTTTAGAGACTCGTGAGAATAATAATACATCGAAAAAAGCTCACTGTTAGGGTACTTTACTGAAAGCTTCCACGGTTAAATCATCGCAATTCCGTGATAAGATTACTCGTCGTTCCTCGAAAAATAACTTTCCTCCATTCGAGTGAATCCTCCCGGGACCCGTTTTTATAATGCCTTCCGAAAGAAGCGTTCCCAACCGCTGGCGCGACTC
Organism: Laupala kohalensis; assembly: GCA_002313205.1. NCBI lineage: Eukaryota > Metazoa > Arthropoda > Insecta > Orthoptera > Trigonidiidae > Laupala > Laupala kohalensis. The sequence continues at coordinate 1,845,681 of NNCF01125882.1, read as the reverse complement.
TTCTCACTCGTCACTCACTCGCACAGCAAGAGATGTCTGGCAGAACATTCCGCCCTATTTACATACCATTAAGGGAAAAATAAGCGGGTCCTGAGAAGAGCAACTTCCTCGGGCCCGGCCTTACAAATAACTACGGGGGCCAGAGCAGCGCTCGCCCAGCCAGCGCTCTCGCCCTTCGGGCGCCACGCACCTCCGGCCCGCGAAGTCCTGGAGGCGCGGGATGTGCAAGTCGGGGCTGCGGAGCGAGGCGACGCCCCGCCCACCCTCCGCCCAGAGGCAGGCGGCGTCGGGCGTGGGCGTGTCGGTGTCCACGTCCGTGGCGGCGGCGTCGCCCCACAGACGCGCGCCGCCGCCGCCGCCGACAACGCCCCCGCCGCTGATACCGCCCCCGCCTCCTTCTCCACCTCCAGCGCCTGTGGGCGTGGGCGTCTCCACCTCGTCCTCGTAGCCACCTTCTTCGTCGTCCTCCAAGTCGGCGCTGGGGAGTCCTCGGTATTCCGCGAGGCGTGGGTGGCGTGAGCGAGTGGGTGGATCAGCGTCGTCGACGCGCGCCGCCGCGTCCGCCCCCACGCTCCCGCCATTGGCGCGCCCGCTCAAGCGGACGCCGCCGTCCGCGTGCGCCACGCCTCGATACGCGCCGTGCTGACGCACACCGGGACTGCCGGCGAGCTCGCCGTTGGCGCCGCCACCCGCTGCCCCGCCACTCACACCTCCGCCGCCCTGACTCCCCCCACTGCCCGCCGTGCCACCGCTGGCCGCCCCAAGCAGCGCCGTGTGGTTCAGCTCGATCTTCTCGGGCGCGTGGGCGCGGTTGCGACGGCGACGGCGACGGCGCACGCCGCACACGCAGAGCGCAGCGAGGGCGGCAGCTAGCGCGGCCAAGGCCGCCACCACCAACCCCGCCGCCAGCACAGGACCCGCCACCACCTCGTCGGGCGGCCGCCGCAGCACCGCCAGCGTCACGCGGGCCTCCGCTTTGCCTGCTTTGTTCTCCGCGCGGCACACGTACGCGCCGGCGTCCGCCACGTCCGCGCTCAGGATGGTGAGGTTGCTGGCGCGCGCGTCCGCGTGCAGCAAGTACAGCTTGCGTCCCGTGCTCGACAAGTTGGCGATGACACGGTTGCGCAGCAGCCAGCGCACCTGCAGGTGACGCACACAGTTAGCGACGCGCCCATGTGGTGGTCTGCGTTGCGAACGCTCCGATTGCTCAGGGGATCTTTACAAAGACGGCAAGAAAACAGTCGTAATGCAAAAGTGAATGAAAGTTTTTTGTGGGGCTTTAGGGCTCGTCAAGGTCATTAGAGCCTACTTAATGAAAGTGAGCTCATTACTTAGCTCATGGTATTTAGAACAAATAAAATCTATACAAATTTGTCAATAACTGTAAGTTAAGAATTTAGATGTTTGCTATCAAGAAGATCACATTGACTTCAACGCGTTCACACACTTTAAAATTTATTTTAAAATCAAATCTCAGAATAAAACTTCATTTAAAAACAGATTCTGTTAAATAGTGTTTAGCTGTAAGCGATTTTAATAATTTTTCATTAACGCGTCGAAGAGCGTATATTATTGTTCATGTTCTCCCAGCAGAATTTGCAACCTGAACATGAACGCAGGAGTTCGATAACAATCAATGATACAAAAGTTTACAAAGGAGGATTTTTGAATCAAAGCGGTGGCAAATAATCCATTTTTCATAGCGTTTGCCACTGACCTGAGCGTACGTTTACAGACATGGAGCCGACCGCCACGCGGGGTCGGGACGCAGGAAAATTGAGCGCCGCACCACAGCCACCGACTATTCATAATTAATAGCGGCGCTCACAACTTAATGTGTTTCTAAACATTTGTTGTGTACTGCGGATACATTGTACATAACCCTGGTAAACCACATTTGCGTTACCTGTAAATGAACAGCATCCAAATGGGAGCTTACTGCTTGTGTGGATGTTGTCCATGAGCAAGTAATAATTGCGCATGCAAAATCTTAAGGCTTATTCGTGAAATAAAACTAAAAAAATGGATTAAATATTTGGAGAAGGATATCTACGTATTAAATGGGATGTGATCATGAGAAGTGCAGTGCGAGATATAAAAAAATTACTATATTTGGTGAATGAATAAGTTCTTGAATTGCTCCTGCTAGGTCCCATTCTCATTCACATATATATGGGACACAACTGCAAGGGCACCTATAACCATAACGAAGATTCATACAAGGAAAAACATTTGATTTGTGTTAAAAGAAAAATAATATATTTTCGAAGCTAACGAGTAGATTATAACAATGAAATTCTACTTCTATTGACAAATATAAATTCTAAGATGAAATGTACTCTTTCACTGTGTTATACATAAAATAGTCTACGATAAGCAGGCTAGGAAGCTCGGCTACAAAAAGTACAACTTCCATACTAAATTTATTTTGTGGATGTAACTGACAAAATGATTTAAAATTTTTTGTTAAGCATCCACACAACCGTTCGTTGGTTGAAGCCATGCATCACGTAATTGTGGCCACAGAAGCCAGTCGTCGACACCATCTTCGCTCGGATCACCAGCGCTGGGACGTACCTTCGGCTCAGGTACGCCGCCCACCTCGCAGCTCATGGTGACGTTCCGGCCCTCGACGCCGGTGGCAGCTGCAGCTGGCGCGGATATGCGCGGCGCGCAAGCGAACTCATCCAGTTCCAGCTTCTCCCAGGAGCGGCCTGCGAGACGTGGAGGACTGCCGCACGACGGAGACACATCGTAGGGGATGTTTTGTCGCAGCATCCACCGCCTCATCGGAAGCAACGTACACGAGCAGTTCCACGGATTGCCCGCCAACTCCAAGCCATGCAGGTTGACCAGTGGCATCACCGTCTCTGCGCGCACGTTCATCAGCTGGTTGTCGTCGAGACGTAACCACTCCAGAGACCTTTCCAAGCCGACGAGCGCACGTGGTTCCAGCGTGCCCAGCCGACAACCTGACAACTCCAGCCGCACCAGCTGCGGCACCGCCACGAAAGCGTGGTCTTTGATCCGCTGAATGGGGTTCCCGCTCAGTTTCAGCTCACGGAGCTCCGAAATAGAATCGAACACGTGGGAAGGGATAGAGGGTAGCTGGTTGTAACTCAGGTCCAGCTCCACCAGATTGGTGAGCTTCCTAAACGCGTATTTGTCCAACGCCTTGAGTCCGCACCGCGCCAAGTACACTTTCTGGAGATTTTCGAGACCGGCGTCGTAGAACGCGTCCGCCTTGAAGGAGTGGATGGCGTTGCCGGTGAGGTCGAGCACCTGCGTCCCGGCGTCGAGAGAGCGAGGAATCGCGCTCAGGTTGGCGTTGACGCAGATTACCGCCTCTTTGCCGCTCTTCCACTTGCAGTCGCATGCGGGTGGGCAACCGGCCGCCGCGCAGCACCATGCCAGCAGCACCAGCGCTAGGGGCAGCAGCGGGCTGGGTGGTAGTGGGCGGGGGCGGCGGTGGTGGTGGGGAGGCGGCAGCAGACACGACCTCGGGGGCGGCGACCGCCCCGGCCGCCCTTTCCGCCGCCACGGCCGTCGGTGCGGCCACATCGTCCGCGCGCGCGCCGTGCCTGCAACGAAGAAGATCGTAAGAGGTTGTACATTCAATATTAAATAGAGTGCTAACAATGTTTGCAAAAGGTACAGGCCTTATATATTACCTCTGTACCAACAATAAAATATATATAAAGTAAATTGTGGAGACAAATTCACATTTACTCTTGTTAGGAGCACACCATAATTTTTAGGAACCACGTCTATCTACATTATATTCAAAATAAAGAAAGGAAATAATTATGTCAACAAAAATATACAATAACGTCACATTTTTTCCTGATGTAAAAATCACACATTTGACCTTGAAGATAACGTAATATGAGTTTATAAAATGAATCTTAAAATAAAAAATAAACAATCCTAATTTTATCCTTAGTCTTACAAGCAGCAGAAATAATTCTAATAACATAGAATTCAAAGTTAAACACAAATTAATTTTTGAAAATTATATACTCGTTACTGTAAGAATGTATTATTGTCATGTTCCATTGAAATAAATAGTGTCCATCGATTGTAGATTTTTCCGTTCATTATTCATACAAACCACTCTCTCATATATGAGATGAAAAAATGATTGGTTATTCCGGTGACCACAGAGAACATTGAGAACAATATTTACGGACCCCACCGTATTGTTTCCTCTTAACATTAACCCTTTGGTATGTTCACCATAAATTGTGTTCGTCGAAAGTCTTGTATGAGGATATATTATTTCGTTGTCTTTCTTTCTTTAGTTCTGGTGAAAAGTCGGGCACGACTTCTGGAAGTGTGGAATGACATCCCATCACACGAAACACTTTTGCTGAATCAAAATAAACAGAACAACTCTAATTTATACCATGACATGCAGAAAGGACGAAGTATTTGTTATTTGACATATTCTTTGAGATGGAAGAAATATTGAAAAAGTTTTATTGTAGTTTTCTTTTAATTTGTTTTTATTTAGTCATCTTACGAATGTCCACCTAAATTAAATCTGTGGAAGATCGCGAATGGTGGTTTATATTTCTTACTATTTTTCCTTTCATTTTAATATAAATATTTACTTAAATAATTCTTTTATAAAATTCATATAATGATATTCCCAAACTAAATCACTTCAATCACGCAAAAACTTGATTATACGAGAAATAGCTTCATCATCGAAGAATTTTAAAAATTTGAAATTTATGAGAGAGAAAAAATACACAACTCATCGAAACTAACAACTACATTTCATAAATTTTGCCAAACATTGCATTCTTAGAATTCTATTAGCTCAGGTTAATTGTTTGAGTACAAGAAAAAGCAACGCAAAGAAAAAAGTTGACTCGGCAAATTATGACATTGAAGTTTCTCGAGTTTTCTCGCTAGGAGGCAAATAGCAGGTCGGAAGAACGATAAAAAAGTAGGTATCCCAGAATATTTAACTTTTGTTTACTGGAGAAAATAAAAAAAATCTTTACTGCAATTAATTAAACCTCCAGTTTTGGGTGTAACTTTCCCGCCACACATTCTGCCCCATACGCATTAAAACCCTCAAGATCTTTGCCCACTCCATATTCCATTAAACAGATGAGGGAATTTAGGGAACGGGGATAGAGGATTATTTCTAATATCTTAATTATTACAACGGCAAGGGTCTTCTCAAGGAGGTCCCTGTGAAGGGGTAGCGACGCGCCCTGGCACTCCACCGCGCTCGCGGCAGAGCTGGCATCGTCTCCTGAAAGTGTTTGATGCGCGATTCCATCCTCGACGCGCCGACAGGTGTAGTTAAATTCATCGTCTCCCATCCCACGAGGTCTGTCTCCTCGGAGGCTCTCAGTAATAAACGGAGGGACTGCGAGACGCGTCTCTCTTTTCCGCCGCCCGAAGGGAAGAGGTGTGTGTAGGAGGAAGAGAGAACGCAGGGGACAGGGTGCAGGAGCGAAGAGTCACGTGCGCTCCCTGTACGATCGGAGTGGCGCTCGGAACAAAAGACGCACGCCGCCCGCGTGGACCTACGTGTCAACCGGCAGCAAGTGGTGCAGTCGAGTCTCGTTTTTACGGTCCAGGGTTCCGCACGCGTCCCAAATAGTCCTCGCACTTTTTCTCCAACTCCCCCTTCATCCTACCCCACCCTCCGTCCAAGCTCTTTTTTTCTTCTTTCTCGCACACTGAAGTACGTCGCACTGTCATTTTTATTTCTTTCTCGTATATAAAAAATCGTTCTCTTCCAGTCGGACATTTTATTCCTTGCTGGAACAAAGTAAAGTTAGACGTTCGATTATGAAGCTCTCCTTTAACGAAATACGTCTTTGGAGCGTGGGGAGGGTTGTAAGAGGTGGTATAAATCGACTGGGAAATGTGATCGAGTCCCTTCCCCACACCGCTTCCACTCCCCAACAAACAATCAAAGTGTGCTTCTGAAAGAACGTGGACGATAATTCACGAACCCACACGATTATACCAATGTCCAAACTTCCTTCCGTCGAAAGATTTCAATAACGAATGAACGAAGGTGGTGGCGGAGAAATGAACCGCCATCGAATTTAACGTTATTTTTACGACACGAATGGGATGAGGGTGAACGTTAACGTAAGATACGACGTCTTAAAAATTGAGAAGGCGCATTCTATCTCTTGATTTTTAAAACTGAGAAGTCATAATGGATCATACAACCATTTTCAAACCGTATTATAATTTCACAATTAAAAGGTAACGTACAAATGATAGGACGACGTGTAAATTTCTCACAAACATATCTATGAATTTTACTTTCTCTATCGAAATTTCACCAGCCTAATCAACTATGCTGATAACCAAGTTGTATAAATTTTCTGCTCGGTATTTCATGCTATGATCTCGAATGTATGCTATGATAAAACTAACGAAATCATACAAATATGTTATTTATTCCTTACCTCAGGTCCATTATGAATGAAAATGAGTTCAATGATTTCTGTAGATCGCAGCGAAGTATTAGCAATTTAAGAAGAGGAATCGAAAAACTTTCGTTTCCCCTTCCTAAATTCTCACCTCAATTTTGATACCGTGTCCCGTAAACTAATCATTCACGTGCCTACCCCTGTCACGAGTCACCATCCCCTGAACGCAATAAATCGCTAGCACGTACATGCACGTGCGCGCTCATCAATCCAACGCACGCGGCAAATAGCCTGTCTGGGAGCTAGTCCGACGATGGTCTCATCACGTATTGGCTGCGGCAAAAAATCGTTAGCGGGTTTTTCAACACGAAAAATAAGATTTTACCGCAGCCACTTTCTTTAAATCAGTGATGAAAATGTTCTTACATTACTTTAATTCAACAAATAAAACTACTGCCAATTTTCATTCCATTTTTTTAATCATTCAATCCGAATCGTACGTATTGAAAAAAAAATTCATTCATATAGATATCTTTCTGGATAATTTTCAAAGCATTTAACAGCAAGAACGAATGCTGCAAAAATGCTTTTTGAAATGTCGGATGGAAACCATAATATGAGTAAAGTTCACGCTTCATGTGGAGTGACTCACGTTTCTTATATTCAATTTATACGAAGTATTTCCATATTGATGTACGTTCGAGTCCCCTCCGAGGCTACGGTGTCAGCGTGATCGCTCGTCACCAAGCCATCACGGGTTCAATTCCCAGGTGGGGCAAGATAAAATTTGTAGCTTTTCATTTCCATGTCTCAGTTTAAATAGCTGTGATGTATGAAAAGCTTACCCTCTGCGGCTAACAATCGCCCTCTGCGATTAACAACCGCAGTTATAATACTCGGATACAGCAATCTGGATCCCATCTAGACGCTGTTCCTCCGATCTCGGTAATATTCACGATATGTCTAGTGAGTAAACTTGCACAAAAGTCTTACTGGCATTCGTGATCGTTAGCTGACCGAAACGAGATACATACATACATACATACATACATACATACATACATACATACATACATACATACATACATACATACATCACATACATACATGTACGTTTGATTCTCGTGTGTAAAACGCGGAGAACACGTGGATAGGACAAAATATGAATGGAAGAAATATGACTAGAAAAAAATTGATATGTTTTTAATGACAAAATTTAGCCCGACGCTGCAATTACTAGATGTTGAGGTAGATGTTCTGCTTTAAAAAGATTAGTTAATTATTTCTTTTTGTTCCGAAAACACAATAGGAGTAATGTTGACCCTCATTTCATAAAAGACAGTTAACAAAATTGATATGCCAGAACGCTCAAAATTTTATTTGATTCACCCTTTCTTATGTAGGTAAGTTTTCCTCGAAAGAACTCTGTTCCACAGTTTGTGTAGATGCTCAAAAGTTAGTTTATGTCTGGGTGGAAATGGTGTACAGATGTGGTGTAGTGGTTAACACCCCTGAGATCATTGCAGAGTCCCGGGTTCGATTTCCGACTCATCGCCATTCTCATCTGACCGAAAGTTATCACATATCTTCTCCACGTGTAGGGTACACGGAAGAAATATATGCATAACTGTTTATTGCCTCACATTGGTGATTGGTTATGTCATACTCTGAGGGTGAAAACAAATGATCGAGGTAGTGACGTTGCTGGAGGGAGAGGGTTGAAGAGGGCGGAGAGAAGGAGCGCACTGAAGGAGAGAGTGTGGTTGACAGACCTCGCAGGTTGGGAGTGACGCCAAGAGGCGCACGCTTGACTCATTCGCAATGGAGAAAAAAATGTTGAACTTCCCGGAGAATACACGCATAATGGGTCGTCGTCGGAAGACGCTCTTGAGGAAATATCTTCTTCGAGAATAAAGGAACTCTTTAATATACGGTTGTCATAAACAAAAAAAAAGGGAATTTTTGTATTTATTTTTTTCTTCTGGAAATATACGAACCAGATTAATAAAGCCACCAAAACACGTATAAGCCACAGAAATATTTGTCATACCGTATGAGCTGTGACACGTAATGTGAGAAATATAAATAAGATCTACTCCATGAAAAAATAATATTTTATTATCATAAATAATGTGCTTGTTAAAAAGGTATTTGAATTATTACTATAATAAAATTTGGTTTTTTTTAATTAACTAAGAATCTGGTCGAATTGGGACAAGGACATCAGGGATTGTTTTAGAGGAACATTATTTGTACCGCGTACTACGTAAATATTATGTGCCTCTGGAAGATAGATATGTGTCACGGCTTATAATGTTTAATCTTTATAAACAAGTTTTCCCTTCAAATGTTTAATTTTTAATTCACTTTCTAGTCATCGAGTGTTGTCGTTTTACAATGATATTTTTATAATATTTACACACATATTCGAACTCGAACGGATTTTCTAAATAACGAACAGAGTACCACTGTGTATTTACCGCAATTAATTATACAACATCAATTTAGCCATCAAACATTATAGTATTGTGTATAATTGTTTAGGTCGTCAATAGCATCGAAACTGGGAGATGGGCATACCAAGCATACCTGTGTCTCACGAACGTAACGCGTGTTCGGGCAAGTTAATTACGAGGAGATCCCGAGAGTTTCCAATATTCACATACGTTCAACGTTTAGCCAAATATCAAATAAATTCTAACTTTAACTAACTGGCAGACTGTTTGAAAACGAGAAATTCGTACAATTCGAAATTTGTATCTTAATTACTACAAAAAGTAATAAATATAGTAAGTACAAAATTGAGGTTAGCGGAGCTTATTTGAAGATAAAAAAGGACTTTATTCGCGATGCAGAATTAATTGAGAAAAAAGCACGAAGAGGTAAAGTCATCGTGGATGTTATTATTTTCACCAATATCTAGCATTTTATCTTCTCAATGGTTAGAGAGTTTACTCTATGCATCAATGGTTAGATTTCTTTACACTATGCATCTTTTCTTTTGTAAAAAAGTAGTTGCTCAGCATAACTAGGAACTAACTGATGAAGATTAGGAATAAAACCTTAGAAAGGTAATACGCACGTTTCTTCAGTGCGACGTGACACTTTTAATCTCTTTGAGGAAAAATGGTAAACCTAAAATATCTGAGAACTTCTTTACTTTCACTTTGTTTAATACATCTTTTGTGACTGAAAAATTTCCTCTTAATGTTTCGTTTCTTTCCGTAAACTTTATATTCTTATATAACGTATTCGTTCTTTAATAGAACTTTTCAAAATAAATAAATCATTCATTGTCTTTATCTCAGAAGTTTATCAGTGAAGGTTAACATCTTTTACACTGGAACCCTTCATTTTGCCATTTTTCTTTACTTAAATCCCTGGGATTTTTTACTGTCTCCACGATTCTTTAGTTACTGTTCCAGTTGATTGAGAGAAAATACTAGGGAATAGTACGCACAACACAAGGCATATTTTAGGGTTCATCCGAAAGAAAGAAATTAATTCAATAGTGATCTGGAGATGAATTTGTCGCGGGGTTTGTAGGGAGTAAATATTTGTGTCATGGTATTTGTGTGTTGGATGAATAGCGACAAAAGGCGATTCAACATTGGCCGACCAGACTTCGCAATTAATGTTTTTCGATTATCAACACTTGCTGGTGTGGTACATTCCAATCTCCACAATGCCACCAACATCATTTTTTCAGCGTAATGAGCTTGTAATTTTGTATCAAAATAAAGATCCACGCTTACAAACGTAGGCACAAATTTTTATTTTGATACAAAATGTATGCCACTATATCGTATTATTTTCAATCAATTTATGACATTAGGGGAACAAGAAACCGAAGATTGTCGTTATCCTTCCTCATAATTGTTTGATACGAAACATCAATACAATAAAAGAAATTCGTTCTGATCATAATTTTTAGATAATAATAATAGATCTTCAGAAAGTAAACAACGAAGAAAGACTGATGAAGGAAAACACATCAATTGTGGGTTCTGTGAAGTTTTGATACTGCGCTGACGTTGGTGCGTGCAAGAGACACCTTCCCGCTCTCCTCTTAGCAGCACCGAGCATCGACTCGTTGGTGCTCTGCGTTCTATCGCTATGGCATGTCCATTATTCTAATTGTTCCGGCAACCCTCATTATAAGCGGCTTCTCGAGAGACAAGTTTCACGCAAGCTTTGAAACTTCCTCGCGGTACGAATAAACATGGATATTTACAGGATAATCAGGCTCAGAGACATTTTGATTCCGTTTAATGAAGAGCTTATCCGACACAGTAAGATCGTTGTCTATCACGGTGAAGGTTAATTTATCGAAAAACATTCTAAAAAGAATGTGCTTGTTCTAGTTACTCAAATATAGCAAGTAAAATAAGTGAATTAGTTATTTGCGTAGTTCTACGTAAAAAGTATTTAGATGGGGAGTTGTTTAAGGGAAAAGAAAAGGTCACTAAATGCCCTCCGAATGAGACTGGGGAGACCAATATCACTACCAGCTACATCATGTACAGTCTGATTTTAAAACGTTGATGCAATTTTTAATAAAGTTTGTTCTTGTTATTTTAAAACAATATATGAGCTATGGATCAATCATTCCCCGCAGAGCAATATATGATATAATGCACTGAAAATCTTGATGCATACTAATAATATTTGTTCCGACATTTATTATTTCAATTAGTGTCAGTGATTATTTCAATTAGTGTCAGTGATTATATTTAACTCAAAAAATTTGGAACCTTATATGATTACTATTTGTCGTATTTAATTATAATGAAGCAAGAAAAACTTGATTGAAAAAACTCTTTATAATGCATTTCTCCAATTCTGATACAAAAAGTGAATATTTACAGGTTCGACTATCCGAAATGCAAATCAACACATATTGGTGAAAATTTATCAAACTTGTCTGAAACAGGCCAGACAGTCCAGTACGCTTTTTTAATTTATGTCCCTCACAAGTAAACAAAAATTCACACGTTTCTTGTGAAATCGCTGTGCGGATAATAGCAGTTTCTTAAGCAGAATTATTCGATATTTTGAAGCATTGTCAAGTATGTCTCACTAATGTACCAAATTAGGTTTGAATATAGAAAACTAATTACATTTTGTACGTCTCTAAAGATTGGCACTTTTCACATCATTACGTTATGACAGCAACATGGATAAGTACTTTTTGACGACATAGTTTTGGAAAAAATTTATGTTAGCATTTAGTACCAAACTTTACTTTTCACTGATCTTAAGACAAAGTGGACGTAAGATTTTCTATTACCTTCGTTTCACATTGGAAATTTCGTTTTATTGTTCACTGTCAATCCAGAGACCTACAAGGCAATTAGGGGGTTAAATTTGCGAAGAATGCGGTAGCTAAAATTAAAATGATCTCGAACTGAAAGTATTTTCCCCGGGAGTTTGGGTTTAACAAAGATAAGATGGGCGTAAATCGTCATGAGTAAGCTACAAATATTGATGTAGTTTATTTATATATTTGTACTTCCAATGTGGATAAAATAAAAGGATTTTACACCTGTCTGGTTTCTTGTATCTGGTGTTCTACAACTGGAGGATTTCAACAACAATTTTATTCTTAATAAAACATTCAATATGGATCATTTGTTTCTATAATAGAGAAGAAAAGAATATTCTTAAATTAGGTTATACCTCGAATTTTGATAGAAGTAAAGTAAACATTGCTAGAAACAAATCCTATTTTGACCTATTACATTCTTTTTTATCATTAATGCGTGGAAACATGGAAGGAAAATAGTATATCTGATAAACTTTTTAAATATTTTCGTGAAATGAATTTAATGGATCTTATTCCTTGATAATTTTATTAATTTCACCTTTCAAATAAATTCATCGGAAAAATATAGTACGTGATTTTAAACGTGAGTTGATTTTAATATTCAACACAAATCATTTTTACATCCATATAAACGAAGTATGTCAATAGAGAGGTGAATTTGTCCCCCTTGTGTAGTCAATTTCTCCGCAACCCGCAGCACAATCTAGTATATAGAGATTTTCGGTAACCTATCTTGCGCCTGAAAAAAGGTGTTCGTAATTAAACGAAATATTATTTATTTTTATAATTTATAAACATTTATTTTATATTTTATTTTATGAATAATTAACACTGACTGAAAGAAAAGATTGATTTTTTTAAGGATAGCCCAATCGACAAAGGGTTCACGGTTCAGTGAAGTAAATAGATAGATGAAAGGAACAGAGCTAGAAACATGTTGACAACAGTTACTCTACAATTCACATTTTAGTATGTTGGTTCCGGAATACTTACAGTATTCTTTATCATTGCACATGCCACTAATTCAATATTTCTCTAAATTTTATGTTTATATATTCCGTTATGTATAGATGTTTGACAAGAAATTATTTCAAGAATATTAGATCTTCGTCAGTGACATGTTTAAAAGTTTCAGAGCAACAAAATGAGTTTATCTGTGCATCAGTTCTATTTAAACGATACTTCGACGAAAATGGAGAATTTAAGGATTGTGGTGAGAGCTAATTTTTAAGGTCAAAGTAAAGATTTTCCATATAAATATTTATCTTTTAACAAACAATTTTATTAAATTTTACTTGTACTGCCAATTTTAAATATTATTTAACAATGCTACTGTTATACTTGAAAACACCACATTAAGTTTAAAAACCGTCTGGAAGTAGAAAATTGAAATAACCTGACATGATTTTCATTAATAACTTCATAGTTCTTTCACATTTAAGTTTTCGACTATGGGAAGGTGTAATTAGTACCCGCACCTCCACTCTTTTTTGCAGCTTTTGTCATTTCGGCACCCAGAAGATTTCGTGCATTCATTTTCATTATCTCTGGCTTGTCACTCACTTTTCAATAATTCTTTATTAGATAATAGAGACCGAAAACCACTTGACAAAAATTGGTATTTTACAAGCTCAGGGGTCCCTAATATTTTAACGAAGAGCTGCCTCCTTTATTAAAGTTAGAATTCATCTAATATTCAGGAGGCTTGTCACGATAATTCGATTATACATAAAGCGTTCCTTCAAAATTGCTATTTATGATCCCAACACAGTAACTTTATTTTTTAAGTTTTACTTGTTTACTAATCTAATAAAGACAATATATATTTTCCGAAAGTAATACATATTTCTTCAAAGATTTAAAGGAAACAGTGTGAAAATACAAGTAAAAACTCAATGAACCTCAAATGATGAAAGGAAAGAAACCAATTTTCCCTTTCAGATATGTTTCCTCTCTATATATCGACAGAAACATGGTCAAGTTTTTATCCAACCTCCTCAATGTATTTTCTGATTGATATATTTGAAACATTTTTTCAATAAATCTAAAAAAGGTGAAGGATCGTTATTTAATACGTTCAAAGAATCCTCTTATTCTTCCCTCCAAGAGTAAACAAGACCGGGTCGAGTAATATAATGGTTATTAATTGGAGTGTTAACTTCAACTGACAAGAATACTTCTTGTCGAATGTTTCTTTTGAAACCTTACGTTTTTGGGAGCTAGAGTAAAGTACTTTTCAGAGTTTCCGATTAACACAAAAACATAACTTACCGGCATTCAAAGCATTATATTAAATTTCCAAACAACAAACACAAGTTTTCATAAAAGTATGCTCTTGAAAGGAGATATAACATTTTTGCGAGCAATTTAATTACAGCGACTTACTTTGAGAAGATAATTCAAATCCGGACCCATCCAAGTCCCACAAATCCATCGTGCATTGCCACAGAATGTAATTACAGTTTGGAGGTAACAAATATGTACTTTCCTAATAAAGATTTTTTAATATGTTCTACTGAAAACGACTCGACAGAAGTTTTATAAGCTGCATGTTTGCGGACAACTTTGTCGAGCTCTCGTGTCAAGCTCGCAACATTGGTTCACTTCAATTCTTTCGCTATCCGACCACGGAGGAACATGAAGTCTTCCATGAGGCGTGACATGGTGTCGAAATTTTGGGATGACGTATGCGGAAACGTTGCATCTCTCTCAGTGTCACGTTTTCCGATAAACCAAGGCAATTATATAACAATATAGAACACGTCTGGATACTTAAGCCAGAAGACAGCCGAACGACGAGTCTTATCTCTTGCTGCGCATCTTTCATTTCCCGAAGAAAAAGAATTTTCGATCATTCTTTGGGAACACGCGCTTTTTCGTTGAGCATCCTCCTGCTTTCCCCCTCCCCAACAAAACCTGAGGGGACCTACACCCTCGCAAACTCTCACACAGTGACGAGTCGCTCTCGAAACTCAACCGTCATTTCCGCGTTTGCGAGTTTCAGATTGCCATCTGTGAGCAAACAAATGGCTCACTTCTTAAACTGGAAAGAAAGTGAGAGAAGAAGTGAAGAGATGGAAGTTGCAATCGGTGATAAACGAAGAATGTTCACGTGTGTAGAAAGGGGGAAGAGAAAGAAAGAAGATGTAAGAGACAGAGCGCGGGATGCAACCAGTCACTGGACCGCTAGAGCTCGGGGCAAATAACGGTAGGCTGGTTAGATACGAGTCGATCAGTTCAGGGAACGGGCGGACAGTTCGCTCAATTAGTCAGCCGGCGAGTAGACAGCCGCACTTCGGGACTACAGGGGAAGGAGGGAGAGCCAAGGGGGCATGGCGGCGCGCTTCGAAGAGGGGCAGGAGCCCGATGGGGGAGTCGATGCGGAGAGTAGAGGAGGGGAAGCGTGCTCCGTCGCAGCAGTGGATGTCGGAACCGGAGGGGTCGGCAGGGGAGCGCGGCACATAATATCTACGTCCCCGCTGCAGCCTCCGACGGGGCTGTTGCCACCGCCGCCACTTCCACAGCACGCGCCCTCGCACCGTGAGATTTCGCAGCACAAAACACCCGGACGCCGGGCAACACATCGCGCGGCCTTCGCATTAAATTAAACAGTGCTTTAAAAAGTGGTTCCCAAGAGTGCCACATACATCGCACTCGGCTCAGAGATACAAAACAGACCAGCTCCTGCTCTAAACGGCAGATTCCATCGCTATGTAATTTCTATTCCATTATCTTTCTTTGTTTTTCGTAGGCGCGAGGGAAAGAGCGAACTTCTAGCGGGAAGGAAACACGTGACAGGGTCGCTTCTCTTCACCACGCGCCGGGGAATCCCACGCCGCTAACGACGCGTGCGGTGGCGGAGGCCGGCGCGTGCTACGGGCGCCGTCGCTGATACGTTTCGTCGTCGCGAGCAGTTCGGAAACACAGGTCCTTCGGCGCGTTCCTGCACGCCCCTCGACGTCCCGGCACGCCGAACACGTTATCGCCCCTGCTAGCGGACGCAGAATGGCCCCATATAAACAATTAACACTGCATGAGGGATATCCCGATATGCGTGTCTTTTGTGTTTTGTTAACCCTATGAGGGGCACTTTTGGTCATCATGTATTTAATTACAATGTACAACATACTCCAAGCGGCTACTAACTATTTTGTGGATCGCCAAAAGTTCCCAGAATTGTCATTCGCAATTGTTGGACTCGGCAATGGTACACGAACAATTAAACGTGTAGTTTACGATTTATTTTTTTCTCTCAAAACATTATTTTCATTTACCTCGACATTCATGATCTATCCTATCAACAATTATTTAAACCATGCCGATAATTTCAAATAATATAACTCGCCAATTAAATTTTAGTTTTTCGATTCCTGCTCAAGCGATAATGATTTCTCACACTGCTCCTGTCTCCATTTCCAGTGTGTCAGTCCAGTGGCGGTCACACGCCTCAACCTCTTCTCCTCAACGTTCGTCTAAGAGTTCTTTCGCAATATGCATAAGATGGAAGAACAAGGATGTCATACTAATTGCTAGAGGGAAAGTAAATATTTGAAGGAATCGCGTGCCACCACTTTTCCTTTCTCTCTCATTTTTGTACATAGTATCTCCCCCTCTCACTTCCCTTTCTTCGTTTTGTTTCTCTCACTCGCTCTCTCCTTTGGGAGGTGGTCCGTAAAAAAACCCGTAGGGAAAGTTCGTCGCGGCCGATAAAAAATTTAGCGAATGCGGACGGCCGCTTCGAAAGTTATTAGAGCCACTTCGTCCGTATCGCTGGAGCCAAAGAGGCTCATTTCGTGAGCGACGTGGACGCTGGATGAAGTTGAAGCAAACGCCGTGCCACGTCCCTGTGTTGGCGTCGAAACGCGAAGCTTTTCCGCCGAGATTGCACAATGCGTGTGGCCATCTTTCCCTAGCGCGTAGCCCACGAATGCCACAGCGGTGATGATTTTAATGGGATTTTCACCTAATTTTGAAACGACTACGACTATTGAAAAATACTTTTAAAACTGAACATTTTATTATTATCTGATTTTAGTAGCTTAAAATGAACCATGACATTTATTTCTGAGTAACATTTTATTTGAAACATCGATACCCTAATTTTGGGATAGTGAATTCCTCGAGGGAGAGGACTTAAGATCCTCATCATCCTTGCGAACCTCCCTCGTACCATCATCCCAACTACCAACTCACCCCCTAGTGGACAGCTGGTGAGTGAGGGGTATGTACCCCTGGGCGCGAGTCCCAGTGGTTCTCAGTCCCACCCCGTTCACTGTATTCAGTATCCCCTTCCCGGTCTCGTCTCTCAGATGGGTTCACCGGCTTGTAGCGTCCGTCGCTGTAATCCCTACAATTAGACAAGCGTTGGTTCAGGCGGCGAGATGACAATTCCTGTTGATTTAGGAAGTTGTTTTTGAAAACGACGAACACCAGCGAGTGTTTCAATACCTGCCTCAATTGTTCTTTTGCTGGAAGAGGATCGTTGTAAGTTGCAGAACATCTTTATTTTTCTTATATTATTTATTCTTCCATGCGGCATTTCGTGGCGAATATTTCTCCATACTGCGGAAATATAACTCTGCAGTAAAGAGCTTACAGATATTCGTCGTGATTCAAAAAGTATTTTGTATCCTTCCTTACAAGAAAATAACTTGTGAACTGGATTAGATGGAAACATGGACTTCAAGGAATAAAAAGAAGATCAAGAAATAATGGAACAAGAGACGCAGTACGATCCATAATGCTGGCGTTACAATCTAATTGATTAGGGAAAGAGAGAGAGAATTTCTTTATCAACACGTTATTAATGCATGAGTTCGCGTTTTATCTCCCAACAGTTTCATGTTTAATGTGTTCCTTTCCGCTTATCTCCTTTCACCCTCGCATAGCGTTGTATCCGAACGTTGGCGGTACTCAAATTTACTGCAGTTGTTCCCGAACGTGGGATTCAAAATATGCCACAACTGTAATTTAGATAGCTCGCTGAAAACGGAGTAAACATTGCATTATAAATATGACACCACTTTGAGTGGTATCTTCTCCCAAGGACCTGACAATTTTCGCACTCTCGCTACTAACACGACAAATAACAAACAATTTAATTTAGCATATTCTCAATACTCATTTCATCACCTGAGGGGCTATCTAATTATTTATACACAAACTTAATATTTATAAGATATTTGAAGCTTTATTTATATTTATCTTATTAAAAAACATTTCAGGTCATCTTCAAACATTATGAATTAATGGTTATGTCACTGTTATGAAAATGGCATTTTAGATTGAAGTATGTTGTTTTTATATCAAACGAATTTTTTACGTTTCGCAATTAACCATTTTTGATACATTAAAATCATTTTTCTTTATTTTCTAACACGGAGACAAGCAAACAAAGTAACGGAAAAACATATCGACAAAGCACACGTCCAAAGAAACGAGGCTCCTATAAATGTCAAAATAAACGTACATTCAGAATTAATGAAATAATTACTGGATTCATGCTTTCATTCTCTACAAAATTCCATTGGAACTGGAACAACTGGGTCGATGAAGTAATAAAAATTAAGGCAAGGTAATGAAGTCGGTATTAGGGAATCGAGGTAAAATACTGAGGAGATTGTATAATAACTTTCCATTAATAACTTGGAGTAAGACACTTTGTATTCTTACCTCTAAATATTTTCTGGATATATAAAATTGTATTGTTTCCCACTGGATTTAAAAAAACTGGGAACTTACATGCGGTGTGTCTTTAAAAGATTCAATTGATGTTGATATACATAAATTCAACTTTATTATCTATGCCATTTCAAAAAGATTAATTTCAAGAACATGGGAAAAGAAATTCGGAAGTAACTTGAAATGCAATGTTCTAAAGCTGGTACTACATTGTGCATCGTAAAACTGTAGACTTTTTTATGTGAAGTTAATTCTGAAATGGCGAGTTGGGGGCATTTCTCTATCATTTATTTTCCAGTAAATTAAACAGTAGATGAATTTACAACAAATTATTGAAATAAATTCTACTTAATTTTAAATATGAATTAAATAATTTATATTTAATGGTTATATCCATGAATAACGTATGTAAAATAAATGATATCCAAACGATGTAATAGATGATAGTACTTCATTTTGTATTATAATTAAGTTGAGTGTCATGCAGAATCTAATTCGGAGAATATGAAACATATGGGACATAGAATTCAATAAGGAACTTTTTTTTTTCAGATTTGGATTTACTCCTTAACAGCTACAAAGACCTTAAACTCTGCTATGGAGGAGAATAAGATTACAAGAAAGAAGGATGCCAGAGTTCAGTTCTTAATACAAACGATATAACATCAAATTAAATACGGTTATATTCGTCTAATCCAGTCCACGGTTATAATTTTCAAATTATTTTTGAACAAACCACAAAACGGAAGCAAGATATAAAAAAATTAACTAGTTCTACATGAAAATCTATTTCGTCTACCTTCGCCATAACAAAGAAAGGAACTGTGAAACGTTGTGAAGTGATTATTTTTGAACCAATAAGTTGTTTGTAATTGTTACATTCATTGTGTGGGAGAAAGAAAGACAAAATAACTTTCTCTTTGAAAAAGAATGCCAGCTAATAGACCACTTCCTCTTCGAATATAGAAACCACTAACCCCCTAAGCGCGTTACGCACAGTAAAAGATTCAAAACAACTCCTCCGCCGGAGGAGACTTGCCCATGCTCTCCCGACCCACTCAAGCTCTGAGCTCACTATCTGGATAGATAGTCCGAAGCGAGTAGTCGGACACTAATTGAACACTGACGGAAGACAGCTCGAGCTAGACCCTAGACGAACTCTAGGAGGGGAGATCGTGGCAGTAACGGGCCGAAGCTCTTCATCTGTTTGACGCGGAGAGTTCGGGATGCGCGCTTCGGTACCACGTCCGCAACGGAGGCATCAACAGCATCCGCCACTGGAGGGTGGCAGCGTAATGAAAGTGACGCTGATTGGGGTGGCTGCGTCCACGCGGTGTGGATGAGGCTCACGGTGGCCCAACGGAGAGTGTGGCTGGAGGCGGGGGATCACTCGATTCCCTCCGCTTTCACTGCGTCGGTAAACAACTCTCGGCCTAAGCGTGTTTCAACTAGAGGATGAAGAGGACGAGGCACCCAAAGCTCCGGTCCAAACATCGGGCTCCCTCGTGGCGACAGTCCGTGCAGCATCCACGATTTGCGATGGCGGCCCCTCTCTGTCGCTCTCACGGTCGCGCACGAGGTCACGGTCAAGAGATATGGAAAACGTGCTGCCGTTCGCGATTTCGACTCTAGACTCCGATTTTGATGGTGCTCGGAAATAGTGGTTCGCAACGAAAGAAATAATGCGCTATGCTTGTCGCAGCCTTCATTTCACCAGATGACGTATTTAACTGATTTTATTGGAATGAGAATAACCAATTACAGTTACTTCATTCAAATTAAAAAGTATTATAACAAAAATGGTAGTTCATCCAGGCACAAGAAATTTAATTTATCTGTATCAATATATAGCTTCGGGCTAGATTCGTAGA
Organism: Laupala kohalensis; assembly: GCA_002313205.1. Lineage (NCBI taxonomy): Eukaryota > Metazoa > Arthropoda > Insecta > Orthoptera > Trigonidiidae > Laupala > Laupala kohalensis. Next base: position 1,825,390 of record NNCF01125882.1, on the reverse strand, counting down.
ACTTTTTAATTACTAATGTTTTTGTTTAACTCGTTGTGACATCATAGATATCTTAGGATTTCTATTACATTCTTTACATTTGTCTGAACACTTTATAAATAATATTACCCGCTATCAAACATAGGAACGTTTTATATGTTAGGACAAACAGTACTGTAAAATAGTTGAAACCAATTGTTTACAAATCCTGCGATAAATGTCACTCAAAATTGTATAAAGCTGATATTACTTTTTCTTTCGTTTTCTACTATAAAAATTGAATGGTGCGAAAGCAGTTACCAATGCGTATTTTTAAAAAAAATTTGCAACATTTGATTAAAGTACTTTTTATTTTGATTAGACACATCCGAGTTAAATTATATAACATATTATATAACACAACATAACATCCGAGTTAAAATTTACATGTTAATTAAGGAAGCTACTGTGATTTCAAAAGTACTTCTTTTGAGACACGATTAATTATTACAGTGTAGTATAAAATGTGCTAAATTTTTATGTATTACGACGATGTGAGATGCATATGTAATATACCAGAGTCTTCTGTTCACTACCTCGTAGAATAAACTGATGTTTCAACGCGATATTTTAGAATTCATTATCGTTACGTATAATGGTACCTGCTGTGCATAAAGCATTGTGTATTATGTTTTAACATCTCACGTCATTATCTTCCGTCACATATTCTTTAAATAAATCCAAATGGTGAACATAATTCAGTATCTTTCAAATAAGGTATCTTTTTCGAATATTAATTATTTGTGAATTATAACGAAGAGAAATATGTACGATTTATTTACAGGCAGCCCAGTGTTAACGTCCTACAAAATTTACAACCAAAGCATAATTGTAGAGATGTGATTATCCTTCGAAAATATTTAGTTTTCTTTTCCTAATATTTGACTAAGACTCTGCGGAAACAATAATTTATGAAATACCTCATTTTCCAATTTAAAAATTAAATTACAAATACTGATCACACCCAAGTTTCCAAAATGTAATAAATTCCACGGCATACTGCAATATCATTTAGTAAATGTGCGTTACATCGATTTTTATATTACACATGCTAATAAATTCCCGCTGTAAATTTAATTTGTGCGGCGTGAAATACACGTGAAATTTAATGTGTACTATTTTAATCCTCAACATCCGGGAAAAATGCGTATAATCATATTTCTACTCGAAAGAGAAAGACGAACGCAAAATGGCGTATTGGTGTTACAAAGTCAGGGAGTAGGGTGTGAAATTTGATAGTGTGCATATTAGCGCTTCCACCGGAGTTGCAGAGGCGATTAGACTCCCAGCTCGGTTACAAGGAGAGGATCTGGGGCATAAGGAAAGCTTAAGTAGAAAGTGAGGGAAACTTTCTGTCACAATGTGGTCCTCAGTCATTAGTCAACTTTCCACTTAACTGGGAACGTCAATCAACGAAGACTTGAGATCTGAGAACTCGAACTCTATCCTCACTTACCCAATTTGCGATTAAGTAGCTAAATTAGTATTGAGTGATGCTGGCACTATTTACTTTTGGAGCCACATCCCTCACAAGTGGGAACTGTGTAACAATAAAAGAAGAGAAATTAGAACGTAGGATAATACAAAATCTAATTAAACGAGTTATTATTTACTGTTCCAGATTTTTTCTTTGTTAAAGGAACTTGGTAATCTTTCAACATGCGTGATATACTGCAACGTTGTGCCATCATTGTGGTCCACGATTATTATTCGAAGTCAATTGTTTATTTTTCATTCTGAGTTATCGTGGTCTCCACAACTAATATCTGAGACAGACATAATCCTGGATAAGTGGAGTGTGTCGCGTAATACTGCACCGGTAAAACTTTCACGGTAACCTTGTAGAGAGAATTCGTCGAATTGTGTCAAAGTCGGTATTCAACAAGGATGACTTGTAGAAATTCAGAACAACTTAAGGAAAAGAAGTGGCAAAGTTAAAAATATAATACATTTGTAAGATTTGCGAGTTCATACAATTTTCAGTCAGTCATTCACTCGTTATACTGAATAATATTAACATTTATGTCGGTCAACTATTTGAAAAAAGTATGAACTTTACTGCATTCGACTTTTTAAACCTTAATTGTTCAGCGGATTTTCAGACCGAAATTCATTTTCAGCTGAATATTACAAGATCATTAATATTCGCAACATATTCAATCAAATAAGAGAAATTTTAGTATTCTCTGTGCCCATTGTTCATATTCATGGGAATGCAAGCATTGGTTTTCCAACTGAAACTCACAAATGAAACAAAATCTCTTTGTTAATTTTTCATCTCCAAAAGAATAGAACAATTCCCTCCTATCATTGATCGGAAATATGGATTTGGAGAAGACCAAAAGATAACGTAAAATAGATATACACTCACTTAAAATACGAGTACACTCCTTTTTGCTCAAACATGCACGCTTTAAAGTCTTATTAATTAATTTTATCTATTCAATTTTATTCCCTTCCAAATTCCAGTGAGTGATCACACTTTTAGTACATTCACGTAAGCAAAGTATGAAGTAAAGGATGAACCCATTACATTATTTCTTACTAACATAAAAAATAACACGACAGACAATTCTCAAGTTTCAGAGCAGAAAAAAAGACATTTTTTCTGATATATTAAAAAAAATTTTTTGTCTTATTGCGTGATCAGAATACATCATATCCATACGACGCGTTAATTATTGTAAACTTTATGAAAATGACATTTTTTTCGTAGCTCACGTTTTTGCATCCGAAAATAAAGCATCACGTGTATAAAGAATAGAGAAAGTGAAAATAAACATACAGTTACACTAAATAAAAGAAATGAAAAAAATCGATTGCAGTTTGAAATGAAAAGTCAATAATTAAACAAAAATTGATAAAAAATTAGTACAAAAGGAACAAGACCAAAGAGTATTCAATTAATAAAACCTGAGATATGTATCAAAAATTAACGGGAAGTTATATAGCGCATACTGTTTCAATTCTTATCTTTATCTCTTTACCAAATATATTCGACATCGTGTGCTGAGACCCGGTTCTTATTCTCAAACACAATAATTAGCTCAGATGAAATTTACATGAGATCATCGTCCTTTTCCAATAGCAATAAAATATTCTGAACCGGTCAAAGAAATACAAAATTTTACGCGATTATCTTCAAACCATACACACAAATCAAATTAACTTTTCTTCTGTAGATAGTTACAAACAATGCTTCTTGTATCTGATCTTTAAATTTGTTTCAATCCACTTCTCGATTTGCCGGCCAAATTACCTCCAGTATACTTCTGAGGTTGAACAAGAGACATCTCAAAAATATTAAAACGTCAGGCTAATGTCGGTTTACTCTTTAAATGCAGTATTTTGATTTAAGATTTTGGATTTTATGAAGCAAGCCGTCGTAATTCTTCATAAATCAGATAAGAAAATTTAGATCTATTATAGAGTTTCTAAAACAAAAGAATAATTGCTATGAGTACTGGAATATATTATTTAAATGTTTTCCAAATTATCTGTTCCTTGTTTAATATTTTTTGTTACTTTAATAATTATGATCCATTTTCGACGATAAAGTGTGCAGAAAAAAGTTGTCAGATTTGTATATATCAAAAAGTTGTTATATTTAAGAAAGAGAGAAGTAAAATTATCATTAAAAATTATAGAAAACAGGGATACTCAGAAAATTATGAATGATTGCCAATTTATGATTAGGAAAATCGGGATATTGAGGGGGAAGTGCAAAATTCTTTATATTTCTAAAACATGTAATTTGCTTTTTCTTTTTAATATAATTTTGCCTGGTAAAGTTTTACTCGCATGAAATCGTTTTAAATGACTCTCGCAGGAATTTGGTTATTTCACATCAAAAATAGACCATAGCATTAGCTGGAAATGACGTTCCTTGTGCGAAAAAAAATTGATTCCCACAATTGATCGGATGTTGCAAGCTAAATGTGAAAATAAATGCATGGGTGCCGTATTTCAGGTTGCTTGCGTGCCTCTGTCAGAGTGTTGTATTAAAAGAGAACAAAATATATTTTTTAAGAAAATATTGCCCAGTTCAATGAATGCTGTATGTCGATATATCTTCACATGACAGTTTTGAGGATTTGCTCACTTTTTTTGTGAGAAAAATTTTCTAACTCATTTAAAGTAGAAATATGAATCATAAAATGATTTAATATGAAATGCTTTATGTTATGCAACATAAATACAATTAACTATTGCTCCGAGAAGGTGGAAGGAGAAGAAAAGATATAGTTCGAAATGGATTTTGGATGGAAGAATTAAAAACGGATAACTAAGAAGAAAACATTTCATTTTCGCCAAAGTGAATACGACATCACTATTTGAGAATATCTATCTACACGTGAAACACGCATGTTTCATTACTGACACTACTCTCAAATACACTCTGTAATGCGCGTCGTCTTCGTAACTACACGCTCGAAATATCGCCCGTAACGTTTAACTCGGTTCGTATGAGATGTCTCTAGACACACGAAGTAAGCATAGGATGTCTCGACAGGTGAAAAACTGCCAAACATTTGCCTTAAAAAGGCACCGGAGAATCGATATCACCTAACTACAAATGGAACATGTCAGATGTAATTTTTCTGCAAGTAACATTGAGAAATCGGTCATATAATTCGACCCCTCTCTCTATACTCTTGTTTCCAGAAGGCATGTACGTACCAAGAATCGTCGCAGAAGTTATGGAGTTTCTTTCTCTACTGGGGGACAGAGTTAAAGTTTCCGAAATGAGGGAGGCAGACATTAACTTCGACTCCGGGAGAAGAAGAAACATTTATGAAATGTGATACAATAAAATACGCGTTGGATATAAATCACAAGTAAGATAATAACTTTTCCCTGGCGTGCAATATAACTTCAATTCAGACGTTTACTGTATTTTATATCAAGCACTAATTCTTTTACCCACAAAACAGGAGTGAATTCTTTAGTTTAAAGAGAAGTTATAATGTTAACTTCTCGAATTGATCATAAATATTCACAACTGACATCAATAATATTATTCACGTTACAGTAACACTACTTTCGGGCAATTGTCTCCAAAATTCGTAAATTTTACCAAAATATTTTTAAGGGAAACACTCCTGAGCAATGGACGTATCATGTTCTATGTTCATACAATACTACAATTCAAATATTGCATCCAATATATTTCAAAAAAATATTTCTATTTATGTACAAACATTAAGTGTAACATCATTCACAAATTTGAAGGTAGTAACATAACAAATATTTTTAAAATATAAAAAAATACTTAGTCTCATTTATTTTACTCCTTATATCGTTATTTTTATGGTCTTACTTCTCGAAAATATTATAAATGTCCATATTTTTTTGTTTTTCAAGCTTTGAAGTGAAATTTATAGAAAATGATTAGTTCTTGGTTTTTTATTTGTTCTCAGATAACGTATTTCGTTTTGATTCTAAATTTAAACTATTTTTATTACTATGTTATCACAGCAACGGGGTCAAACATTGCATTCCTCGACTAGAAACGTATCTGACTTCGGCTCACGTTTATTTGTAACATTGTCTGGATGAATCCGTATCAATTTGATATGATAGTGATTTTAATATATTTAGATGTTACAAATCTTAACATGATTTTTGGGAAGAAGCTAGACATAATAAGAAACTTAAAATAATGATACTTATGATACGACTCTCAAGTTTTCTATTTTTTCAGAATGTGAATCACACGCAGTGAATATCTCAATGTTTTACTTTGTTTTCATAAACGTATTTCAAAAGCGGAAACATTTTATGAGACTAACAAAAGATAGATTTTGAGCTGTGTCAATGAATCTTACAGAATTAAAAGGACACAAAGGAATCTTTATTCACTATTTCTTGAATTCACAATTTAAACGTCACACGTAAGAATACAATAAAGTCTCCAAATTTATCGGAGGAATAATTCAATTTTTTCTATCATCTTCCCCACCAACACCGATGAACCGGCATGTAATTTGTAACATTAGCGCATAATTTATGTAAGTACAGGATTCGGCATGTTGACTCCCACGTCTTCGCCGGAAATATTTTCTTGGTTGTATTTACAGCTTAAATTCACCCTTCTCGCTCGGAAGAGAAGGTTGTTAAAATTTCAAGGGGAAATATCAAGGGGCAGTTAGATTTTCTTTGAGCATCTTAGCTCTTTGAGCATATGAGAAAACTACATTGCTGTTGCGTAAAACGTACATCCATATTTTTTCTAATTGAGCTTTGCCTGTTTCAATCAAATACAAATTTAAAGCAAATCATTCAGCGATTTACCTCATTCACTTGTCGTACTCGCATTACTAATTTTCGCACATTTTTCTATGCTTTCTATGTTAAAGTATACATGAGCAGAGAGCTATAGATATCAATGCAAGGTGGCTAGAAGGATGCGTGAATCTCTTCGGCTTATGGGAAAACGTAATTAAATTCCAGTCGGTATTCTCACTCTTCTGCATTTCTGGAACTTCCGGGGAATGCGGAACTGTTATTCTCACAATTCCGCGACGCCTCGCACCGCACGTGGAAGAGGTGGAAAGCGAAAACGAGACGCAATCTTCGCCCGTCCCGTCGTTCCCCGAACCGTAAAAGAACGCGAATCGAGTTCGTCCGGAGGAAGTAGGAATAGATGCGGGTGGCCAGCGGGCGTAATCAGCCGGCACAAAGTCTTTACGCCGGCGTAAAGCGCGACGAGTCGCGACTGGGTGACGGCCATGGACCTCGCCACGTGGACGGCCCCTCCCTCCTCCACAAAACCCCGCCGCCCCATCCCTCGGTCGTGCCTCCTCGTCGCGCCACTGGAACAAGTATCGACTGGCGCTGGCTCACGCTGCAGGGAATTAAAGCCTAATTTCCATCCCCCGAAAGCATACGCTCCCCACAATTCAGGAAAACAGCGATAGGAGCAGAAGTGATGTAGCTGCCGTGTGTTCAATCAATGTCCTGCTCATAGCGGCGAGGGTAACTGGTCATATTTTCATGTTTCGATCTCATCAACTGCACGTAATAAGACGATTACACACATGCGTATGGAGTCTGGGAACCAATGGAAAGGAAAAAATTATTCGGAATATGAGGAAGCTATGATATGATATACAGAATGATGGTATTGTGTGGACAATTACATACACTCGCCCAGAAGTCAATCCATTCATGTTAGTTTCAGTACATTGTTCGCATCTTGGGAAGAAAGTGTGAGTAAACTCATTCCATTTACAGTGGTGTGTTGTGAGAGATTGTCCATTGTTTTTCAAAGGTTATTTTAATAACAATACAAAACACAAATAAGTTACGGAAAGAAGAACAAATATTAACAAAGAGTCCCTCCGAAAATTCATCCATGGAACTCGTCTCAACCAGCTTATTCTGAATTTTCCAATTTTAAAGTAACTGTGGTTCTGAGAAGTTACGACGTAACTGAGAACAATTTTCTATGATTTTTTTTATTTCCATTTAATGTGCCTGTAGGTTATTTTGTAGGAAGAAGAATTATTTTTTCGAAGTTACGTAACCTGGATCCATTCTGCAGCTGCGCAGTTTCCCGCATCTCTTCCTGTGAATATTCGCTCGGAGCGACGAAAGCTTAATCGGAGTAATACAAAGATACTCAGGAAACCAGGAAAACTACACGACCAAACACAATCAGTGCGTTTGCTAAACTCTCAGACCAGTCTGACCGTATCGATCTACCGCTTAACTCGCCCGTGATGAACTGCCCGAGTTGACGAGAACGCAATGAAAACAGATGGGCAGGTCGAGAATTCAGATCGGTCTCCGGTAGATAAACAGCTGGACTGCGTAATAGGGATAAGGCAGGGGTCACTCCAATTGTGAAGTAGTGTGAACGGTTCACATCGAAAGATTTTTGCACGGAAATCTTCAAACGTGCTCCCACAAATGGCGGTGAAAAATATTACATTTCTCGTAAAACGCCTCGTTTTATTCAGAAAACGTTCTATCACAGAGTTGCTCTTCAAAATTTAGAGTGCGGGAGGTGCAAATTAAATAATTAAAATAACGAATAATAATGATGAATAATAGTCTGCTATTTCAGTAAATTATACAACAATGTAAAAAAAATGTGCGATAAAATGTATCATTAAAATTCTCTAGGGTTCATTATTACGTTAATTTGACACTCATTCCAAAGGAAAATGCGACAAGCTACAAATATCACTATTCAAAGCGGAGCTACTCCAATCGATGGGGAGTTTCTCCCAAGTCAGACAGAAGCACAGTAAACAACTTCGAGCGGCGCGCACAATCGATCTCGCGGTGCAGATCGGTCTCTGAGGCTATTGTGATAGGACGCGGGCGATAAGCAGCATGAATGAGACGGCGCGGACGCTGGCGTGCGCCGCCGCGAGAACTAATCGAACTGCCCTGAAAAACAGAAACGAGATTTCTACGCTCATTAGATTTGTTTGAGGTGATACACTCTTTGTTTGGTAAAGAGTAATGATGGATGTGAGGCAAAGATGAAATTCGGCGTTTTCTAATCAGGTCGCGGTAATTTGAAAAGAGATTAACTGCCATAAATTCGAGAATTCGAACAAATGAAAGTGGAATACTCAGCATAAAATGTACGAATAAGACTGGGTAAAGTATAGTTGTCTTCATAACTGCTCGGATAGACTCAAGAATATGAAATATATATTATATTCTAGTAATGGGCTTATTTGTCGCGTAAATAATAGAAACAAATGAGAATAATGCACGTACGTGGAAAAATCTTGTTAGTTTTGTTTCTATAAATAAATTAAAATCTTCTTTCCAAAAATCGATTCATTTTCCCAAAACTTTTAAATAAATTGAAATCCCAGTTTAGTACTCAAGTAAGATTTTTAACTTTGTAGTGGCATAAATAATTAAGTTTCAACTAAATTTAATCCGAAATTAAAATATACTGTTTATAGCTCAAAATCTGCAGACGTATTTGGAACGCATATTTTTTAATTCACTGTTACCGTTGATTAAAAAATCAATGTTATCGATTATAAAAAAATTTCCCCCTCGAATAAAAACACATTTTAGTAATTCGTTTATATTTCCATTTATTAACGTTAATATTAATGATATTTTTTCTCTTTAGGACATGAAGGTGAATTGTATTGCATTATCAGTCTGAATATTTACATACACTAATAACCATGGCAACATGTGTCGTGTTCAATGGTCCCACATCTGCGAACTGCGGTGCAACAATCTGTTCATCAAAATTAAAGTAATGAACAAACAAACTAATGAACCAACATGCAAACACACGTGGATGTTCCGATCGATATAGCACCGGCCGAATCCCTTCACATCAGCAAGACACAGTTTCAATCTTCATCAGTTTACACATCAAAACATTTATCACGTAAAACAACACCAAGAATCGGACATTTCGGTTAAATAATGTAATAATTAAGCAAGCATCTCAATTTGTGTCAAAATATTAAGGTTAAAATACATTCAAAGTATAATGAATATTGTCTCATTGTGTATCCCCTGACTCAAAGGGGTGCACAATCACAAATATTATTTATATAAGCATAATATTTATAATAAAAATTATTATTACATTGTTTACAATACTGCGTTAGAATATACACCACTTCCACACAATAGCGCGGAGAATTGGAAGCGTACTGAGCCAACATCACAGGAGTCCGTGGATTCAATCCACTCTCCGTGGGAATATTTTTGCCTCGGACTATTGAATAAATCGCAAAATTTAGAAGATCAATAGATCGAAGTATTCAATAAATAGCAAAATACTGCATCGACCGAACTAAAAACTTAAAACCACAATTAATTCAAAAAAATCATGCGAACAAAACAGTGAGTACTCTGCCAATAACATTCATTTCCGCATTCCCTCCGAAGAGAGTTTTTCTCGAAGAGTATCGAACAGGATACCGTCGTCACAAAAGGTATTATATCCATCAGTGACTAGTATAGGTTTAAGTACCCTCCCCCCCAAAAAACATGTTTCAAATGGTATTTTGAACCATTTCCAATCCAATTCAAAGAATTTTCATACTTACGGCGCAAAATTTTGAATTATTTGACATTAAATTACCATTGGCTTATACGGAGAAACTTTCACAAGCTTTTGGATTTTTTATATTCTGTCAGAAGCATAGCAAAAAGCTACTAAAATATAGCAACTGTAAATAGGAACACAATGCTGAAAAGATTTTCATACCTTACGGGGCATTTACAAGAATAATTCACAAAAAACTGTGGAAGATATTGTTCTTACGTAAAAGGTAGTCGCATCACGTGACTAAAGACAATGTGACCCTTGTCAAACAAAGAGTCAAATGACAATCTAAATTTATTATCACATTTTAAAATCACACAATAATCATCCTCATCAAATAGTACAAATCAGTACAATTAATTATTAATTGATAAGAACTACTTTGGTGAATATTTGGTGACTTTGTGATTATTTGGCAACTTGAATTCAGTCTACGTGGATTAAATTCTTTAAAGGAGTAGTCGAACATAAATCTTTGTTCCAAGTTTTATCCATGGATAGTAGAATTGCAACTCATTCAAAGTGAAGAAAATATTTAAAATTCTCTCAAGGAAATGAACTTGTAATTTTCACCCAAATATATAGAGCAAAGTTGGGACGAAACGATACCTCGACCACAAAAAGATTTAGACTCTCGATTTTCGGTAACTCGATTATCGGCGGAGTGAAATGCCAGCGACCGTATCTGACAACCATAAACATTGTATTTCCAACCTAGGCTCTTCAAATTGTGGCATTATGAAGCATTTCATGTAAAAATGACATTTTGTGACGGCATATTACTGGACTGAAATTTTAAAATCACTGGACAGCAATAATATTTGTTTAATTGCCACACTTTTATGAAAATCAGCAGGAGAGTCGCACCCAGTTTGTTTCCAGGTAAATCATCCATTATATACAATAATATATTGCGTGTTTAGAATTTTTGCAAGGGATATGACGTAAAGCGTGCATTTTGCCACTTATCGGTGACTGAAGAGTCGATAGTAATCGCCATGAATCGATAGTACACATTACTGATTTGACGGCAGATGTTTAAAGGAAATCTAGACAAATCTGCACCGTACATCGAGAAGATCGGAAGAGAAAATGGGTCTCGTCAAAAGAAAGGGTTCGTCATGACTTGAACCTAGACCTAGTGACTTTATAAATGAAGAGAGTAAAATAACTATACGTTTCTTAACACAGTCTTCTTGGCTAGCATTCTATTTGAAATTACAATTTTGATTCGATCCGTCATCAGAATTGAAACATGCAACAAGTTTAAAAAAGGTTGCAATGAAATAAAACCTGAAAATTTGAGACAAACTGATATTTTCTGAAATAAAATCTCAATTGGGATTTTAGATATACTAATAACAGACATATCAACGTAAACCTTGAACTTTACTTTTAAGGGGAGATCGGAATGTTTGTTTTGTTCTATAGACAGTCCAAATTTGTATGAATACAAATTCATCGAGAACCGGCGAATATCATATCAACATATTTCATCATTACTACGTGTATATAATTACAATTATTTGATAACATTTTATGCAATATGTTTTTGCTACATGAACATGCCAATCTACGTCCTTAATTGTAACTGTTTGAAAGCTAACCGTATACACCCATAAATACCTTGGGAATTGTTTTACTTTTCAAAGAACAAGTAAATTACAAATACTAAACAATGAAATACGTATACACCATGCTTTAGGTCTTTTCTTTTTTTACCTGATGGAAAATCTCAAAATGGTTTTCAAAAGCTAACAGAATATTTTTGACGTAGATTCGTATCCACTTTCTTGTGCGATAGTCATTCGAGTTGAAAAGGACGCCCGCTGCAGTACCACTGTGAGAGCTGCTCTCCGAACTGTCCGCGCCCGTACTCTCCATTCCCGCTCACACATCCGGTTGCCCCACCTGTCCGAACACGGGAAGAACAACCTGAACAGCGAGCAGGGACGACGGAGGGTGTACACCTCTCTCGGGGTGCAAGGGGGGGGGAGAGGCGAAGGTGGAAGCTGCGCTACAGGATTCGCGTTCATCGAGACGCGACGCGTGGACGACGCGAACACAACGTCCCCGTGCTCTGCCCCTCCCCCCGCCTTCGCCTTCCACCCCACACCACGCTGTTGTCCTCTTTTCCATTAGCCGCAACAATACGCCATCAGCGGCGTCAATGCGGCCGACCTGGGCGGCGAGAGAGAGAGAGGGATGACGTGGCAGGGGTGGGAGGCAACGCGCGCGCTCCGCAGCAACGAACTACCAGTCTCCCCCACCCCTGAATCTCATCCCTCCTACCCCCCTTCACCTGTTCGCCGGCTGTCGGAGCCAGGCCACGTTGCCTGACGTCGACCTCCGGGAGGCGGTCCGACGTGTTCGGCCACGTGTGAGCGTCCTTCAAAATTGTGTCCGCTGCCGCAAACAGCGAAATAGGGGTCGCGCCCAGCGCAAGGTGAAGCAGTGATGCAGGGGCGAACGCCGCGTCGGCGGAAGAGCTATCCCTTGAAACAGGGAATTCCTCCGAGCGTCAAAGCACGAAGGAAAAGCAAGGTGGGATGGGAGTTTGGATAAGTAATTTTCGTAGGATAATAGTTATTTCCATCGCCTTCACTCATTTTCATCAAAGGACTCCATTTCATCGCAAACAAGACAAAAATAGAAAGATATCTCGTCGAGTGGCCCGATTGAGAGCTTAATGAAGGTTGAGCTCCACGACGCGGAGGTGATGGGGATGGGGAGACTCAAACAAATGGGAAAGAGTTTGCTGGCTTTTTCCACGTGCAATCTCCTCACCGAAGATGCCACGTTTCTGCTTTTGGCGTCAGATTGATCAAGTGAGCTCTCACTTCACTCTGCATGGACGCAGTCCGGAGATTAGCTTCGCAAAAGGGAAAGATGTTTGTTGAGTCACAAACGTCTGACGGAAGAGAGGCTGAAGAGAGTAGGTTGTACCGCAAGCGCCATCATCTTGCTTCCCCGCGCCTCTTACTCTCTCCTTTCCCAGTCATCTCGCGGCAATGCTGACTCGCATATCAAACGATCTCCAGTGGCGGCGCAGGGTGGTCCAGTCGATGTCTTGAATGACGGCTCACGCCGCAATTAGCGAAGATCAAATGGGCGCGTAGTCACTTGAATTTTAATTGGAGTTTTTCACAATGGAATAATTTAAACGTTTGTTTTGGAACAATTAAACGGATATTAGCGAAACGTGGAATGAGTGAAGGTTTGAAGGGAACATGAAAATGACATGGGTTGAAGCGCAATTTTCTTGTGGTCCGCAATTCCTGAGACAAACACATCACACGATTTATTCCTTCAATATATAATTTGCGTCATTCATGTGATACATATCGTTTATGCACGTGAAAGTTGTTTGCTCTACTTAACTACACCTCAGTACTTGAGTAACGTCCGAGGAAACATTAAAAACCACTTTAGAAATTTGGCTAAATTTTTCATAATATAACCTCAACGACATTTTGACAGTGAAGGTTCTTCCCACTAACGCAAAATATATGAAACATAATGTACCCAGTAAAACTACATTTTTGTGAGAAAGACAAAACCCATAATTGTTCAGTTCTTTGTGTGGCTGTTAGAGTAATTATATTGCAGAACCATGATTGTTCTGTTTTATTTTAAGTCCTGGTGAAGATCATAGAGATTGTAGAAACTTAGCGCGGAAAACTGAAAAAACTCAGCGAAAATCGAATAAATTGAATGATTTGACAAAAATGTGGATACGAGTATTCCTATGACTGCAATTACTTTCCTCTGCTAAAATATAAAGTGCGATGAACGATCAGCACGTTGTGATATGAATGGATTATTGTATTTAATAATAATGATGCCCGGAATCTATATACCTTTCTTGAAAAGTTTTAAATCTGTAGCAGTTATTAAATGTAATCAGCGGGTAAGTGAAACGTTTCATTAACCTTTTTACACAATTGAGATAATTTTATTTTATAATTTCTTCCATTGGTTTAAACAAATTCAAACAGTAATCTACGTAAAAACAACCAAAATATTATCAAATTCCAAGTTATACTTAGCGATAAGAGGGTTATCAAACTATTTGAGTGAAATTATATAATGTAATAATTTTATCTGCACGTTCTGATATGAAATAAAACAATACTCGTGAGACAAAAGTGTCAAAATCTAATTCCGATTCGAATATGAATCATCAAACATATAGATTAATGCTTTGTTCACTTCATAAATTCCAGAAAGAAACAAAAATTTGGATAGAGTTCAATTCTTTTTATTTTTATTTTTTTATTTATTTGGGTTTTAGAGTTCGCCTACATCTGGGTCATCAGAGCCCTATGTACAATTCTAGCGTCTTGATTGCAAAGCAATACTTCTGGATTTATTATTAAAAAGAACATATTATGAGAATTGACCGAGCAATGAATGTACATAGGAAAGTTAAATATTTATATCATAAATGTTCATTCATGAATTTAATGTTTTGGAAATAAAAATGAAAGCTATTCGCCGAGAATAAGCCGTTAGAAAAGTAAAGTTACAGTGACTGGTTTATAAAAATCTTTGTGTCAAAATAATTGTAATACTTATACACATACTCTGACGATGTTACAGATATTATGTTCGATGATCAAAGTAAATATAAAAATATTTCGTAGAAGTGAATGTGCAATGCTTCTCCTGTTATAGATGCAACAAAAATGTAGTATAATTACAAATAAACCCTCAAAACATTTAATAAATGCTACAAGACTGAAGTACTTCATGTTAAGAGTTAACTTTCCTGATGAGTTTTCGTGCTTTATGAATGGGTAACTAATACATTCTTTAAAACCATTGTGTTACAATTGTAATTAAATTACACTCCTGAATTTACAAGGGCCATTTAGAAGGATCACAAAATGTGCTTGGGTTTCCTCATATTCCCCGTAAATCTGAATGTAATCCTCTAATTGAATGGGCACGTGTGCATGTCATTTCGGGGAAAATGGCCCTCGCGAAGTTTAATGTGTATTCTAATTACGCTCTCACTTAACAGCCGAAAGGACTACGAAATAACCGAATTCTGGACGATCAGATCGATCTCATTAATTAATCTTTTGTACACAGACTAGTTTACATCGTGGAAAGAAGACTAATATCTTCCTCAAATTATGAACATTTTAGTGCACGAAACGAATAAATTTCTCTGTATTCTCTGTCGCTGACATCATTCGGATGTTTCTATTATTTAGCTCTTGGTTTATCAATATGGTTTAAAAGGTTTTTAGTTTGTTCTGAAAGTGTTGCGCATTGTTCTAATAAGTAATGCTGAGCTGAACAATATAATAATAGTAATAGTTAAATTACAAAAGTGGTTGCGGCAAGATACGTAAAAGAAGATACGTTTTTGTTATTGCCGACATATTTCCTTCTTAATAGCTCGTAAATCTTGATTTTTGAATATAAATATATATTGATTTTTGAATATAAATATATATTAATTTTTGAATATAATTTTTTTTTTGGGGGGGGGGAAATTTGAGAACAACACACCTTCATTTCTATTTCTTATGCTTTCATAAAACCTTTAACCTTTTATATGTGAGTTCCCCCTCTGATCAGTGGGGCTCCCGATAACGTATTGGCAAAGAACTCGAACCGAAGTTTGTGAGCTATATTTATTCTATACCTTTATGCAGTTGTCTCACGAGACTATTGTTTTCACTTCTGTTTAGTTTTTAGATTAATAAATTAAACGCACTCCAAAGAAAACATATTCAAATATACACATTCTTCATAATACACTCACTTTTAAGCACATGTCGTTTGTTAAGCGCGTTGAAGAGATTTACAAGCATCCACCAATGCTTCCTCCCAACTCCAAGCCACACACAACCAGCGCTTCTGAAGACTTCAATCTTCAGTAAACCATTCTTCTTTTGTTTCACATAAGTCAATCGAGTAACAAAGAAAAATCTTGTCACAGCCACGACGCCTCGACGCGGACTTATAACGAAGACAAAATATTGACGAAACTTTCCTGCAGCTTTATACAATGATAGCTTTGCACAGCGCTGTCGCATTTCAGTATTTCATTGCTGACCGGCGAAAGCCGCGATGAGGTGCGGAACTAGGACAAGCAAGGTGGAGAGAGAATGGCGAGGCAGCGCTACGACTATGGTCGAAGGAAGTTCTGGACTTGGAAATTCCTTTTAACGGAGAGAATTTTCAGTAATGCACATTTTATGCTTTATGTGAAGGCGCGTCGCTGGCGAAGAAGACGCAGAGGAGCAACAAGGATGCGGGCGACGAGGGTGGCAGACGGGAACCTCACGGTCTCAACTCGCACGCGAGAGGCATTGTCTCAGACGTACAACTCTCTCGGCCTCCGTCGCCTTTTTAACGCAGTCTTAATAAAAATGTAAATTGAAAAGTGGCGGGTTGCGGCGTACCGTGGGGGCAGCGTCGAGCACGCGCGTTCCGCGCTCCGCGTCGCCTCTTCCCTCCCGCGCGCGACGTCGCCGACACCGACCTCACTCTGCCCGTCGCCGACGCCGCGGCGCGGCGCTATCGGCCCACTACGGACGCCCCGAACGTAAAAGGTTTTATACAGCCAGGTCGATACGAAGCTATAACGTCCCCGTGTTTCAGGTTACGTTCATTTTTGTTTGCCAGAGAGCACACCCAAAGCCCGCGCCAACCCTCAGCCCTCCAAGACTCGAGTCTCCTCGATCAAAATTCTGAGGAGTGCGGCAGTGTTTGCGGGACGGTCGATCTGGAAGTGGGGGCAGGCGAGGGTCGAGGTCGAGACGGAGCAAAGCGCGTGTCCCCGACGAAGGCTGAGGGGAGGGAGAAGGGGGAATCCCGATCGCCTCACCCTCCCCAGGCATCGTTGAGCCGCGCAAGGGCTCTAGCAGGGTGCGCGCCTGCCGCTGCATTTAATAAAGCGGGTAGGGGGAAGAGACTCGACAAGTTCGGGGTGGGGGGTGGCGGGGAAGATGATGCGAGGAGTACGGGTAAGATGGGCGTGAGGCGGGCTAACGCTGCTCACAGGTGGTCGCGTTCATCCTTTTTCCTTTAGAACCTTCCTAGAAGGGGTAATCCTCCCCTCACTTCTCCCCGCGCTCGTGACGTCTGTCCCCGCCTTCCCTTCCACACGTCAACGTGTCCGTCGGACGCGCGCCTCGAGTCGCGAAACTCGTCTGAACGCGTGACACCTGCTGTCGCAACCTCGTCGGCTTCCAAGTTGTTGCGCACCGTTTTAATGGACGCAAACCTCGTCATCCCACGCGCTCTCACAGACGTCCACAACGGCCCATTTAAGAAACGGCGCGGTCTGTATCGTGTTTCCGTCCTGCGCGAGGGTTTTCGGAAATACTAGTCAATACGAGGAACGCATGCTACACAACAACTATAAAGAGTCGTTAGGTAGGGAGGGATTTACAGAAAAATATGAATACCACGAAGAAACGATACTTTGGAATAGATAAAAATCGCTTCAATATCAAGATGCAGAGAACTCAAAGGGGGGTGGAACTTACCGTTCGATGAAGGCAACCTTGGAAAAAAATTTAGTTTTCAATACGAAGGGTGGAAGAAACAAGAACGCCGGAAATCTCATTAACGGCAATAGAACGAAACTTTCTAAGGGCACTCTCACATATTCAACGTTAGCATCCGTCGAATTTCGTTTGCTTCGATTGAGCAGAATCACTTTCGAGCGACCTCCGCACTGGACGTTTCGTGATTGGGATCATGCATGCCGAAAGTTTCAGAGTTTCTGCCTCTTGGAAAAACTGTTTTGTTTGCATGTTTGCCCAGCTACGTGCCCGGCATGCTTCCTGTCCGTGTCCCGCTAAGCTCTGGCATTCTGAGGGCACACCGCCGCCACGTTCAGGGGCGGTGGCGGAGGCGACGGGGCTGTCGGCGGCGACAGATGCCGGCGGTAGCCAGAAGCAGCCGGGGGAGGTGGAATGAGAGACCGGGGATAGATCGCTGAAGCCTCCTTCTAAAAAGGCTCCAGAACAATTTCGAGCGCAGGAGAAGTTCTTTCGCTACCACGCAGGTGGACATTGTGAACTTGTTCGCATTGGAGAGTTATGACACGTAACATAAAAGTGACTCCGTGTGATTTTATGCTTCGGCTCTCAAAAGGAACGATTTGGAAACTAAGTTGTTTGAATTCTGAAGTGTAGACTAAAAGTTTCGAAGGGTGTTTTTTTATAAAGCGTGATTTTGATGAAGTACATAATTTCTGTTGAATATTTCTCTTCCATTTTGGTAGCTTTTATTCCCTATTCCAGTACGTGGTAGGGGGATCACTTTTTAAAAGTTGTTTACGAATATACTTATTCACTTTGAGACGAATATGCAACGAGAATTTTCCAATTTGTGAATACATATCCTGCGTAAATGTCGTGTAACTCAAGTTAAAAAAGAGCAGTCTATTAATCATTTCGTAATTCACAACATGCGTAAAAGAAGACTTGGATCTCTCGGTAACTTGACTTGTAAGATGAGGTTTCCCGGTCTAATGTCAGACTTCTGGTTCGAGCCTTTCTGTCTGCAGCAAGGAAGGAATGCAGGGAACAATGAGCCCTTCTGTAAGCAGCGAGGCAAACGGAAATGAAACAGCGCGTGTTTCAGAAGTAAACCAACGTAGAAACTGCAGGTGTCATCTTTTCTTCCTACCCTTTTATGGGATGCTATTCTCTTTTATGAGAAAAATTTTGCATCGAGATAAAATTATTCCGAAAATACAGCCCTTCAGCAGGCGTTAGCTGTTCATATTTTTCGGCCCTAGTCCACACTCATCATAATTCCTGAGCCATGGAACACGCGATTCAATCATATTAGATACATTATGAGATGATAGATCCTCTGTCAATAGACTCTTTTATATTGATTCAACATTCAATATATTTCTATCAATGCGCATATTAAAAATAAATTTCAATTTTTGCTTATAATTCGATGCGGTGTTACCTCACAAATAACCAACGCTTTTAAAAACAATTGTTTGTGGTTTTGCAATTTGGGCCCGTTATACAGCATAATCCTTTCAACAAACCTTTCAGAGCTTTTCCGTGGGTGTCAGAGCCGTTTCCCATCACGGCATTTCACGGTGCGACGCGGCGTGGTGGCCGCCGCCGGCTGCATTGGGCGTGAGTGTGATAGAGGTGTGGGGGAGGGTGGGGTTGTACGCGCACGGCGAACACCATGGGCGGCGGGGGCGGGCGGGGAACTGAACTCCGCGATTGAAGGGTCGACGATGAGGGATGGATGGCACATGACGGGAAACGGAAGCACATATCAGAGAGGGTTGAGATACGGGAATGAGGCGCAAAAATGAGGGTTCCGAGACGCACGTCGTCCTTGGTGGTGGAGGTGGGGAAGAATGGGAGGGAAGAGGGTCTGAAAAAAGGGCTGCAGACGAGCCGCCGCGAGATGCCGAGAATAGAAGGTGCGGAATTGAAGCGCAGGCACGATACATCACCTGATCTGCGTCGCTTCTGGGGGGGGGGGACTGTAAGTGATGAAGCGGACGGAGTTCAGCGCTGGAATGCGGTGTGAAGCGGAAGCCAGACACGTGACATGACACCGGCTGCGCGGGAAAAAATACGTAGTTGCGTAATGCGAAGAAATCTGGAGTGTGGCCCATTTCACTTCCCAATTACAAGTGCTTGGGCGATCCATCATTTGCAGACAATATGGTTTGTTTATACCCAAATAGAAGTGGTGACGTAACGTTTTAAGTGATCGAGTACCCTGATACATTGTTACCGCTACAGGAGTTATTCCCAAATATCTGTGTAACAATTTACCGCATATAAGTATGTCTTTCCTACCTTTCAGTATAGGAAAATAAATTATTAACGAAATAATAAATATTTACCACATATCTTAATGATCGACAATAATATTAATAAGAATGTAAATACGTTTCATAACGAGAAACTATCCGTAAATTATCAAAAACAGAATAACTCTCACATATATTTTAAGACAAAGAAAAAATGAATTGATTGAACTTGTAAACATTGGTAAATGCTAGAAATACTGTTTGGTTCCGTTTACAAACTTTTCGGCTGTGCCTTTCCTTGTCGTCTGTAGTCTTCTGCTAGTATCAAGTTTAAATTGGGTTCGTGCATTATTGTAAATATTTAAACTAAAATGCTCTTCTCTGTTTTGTATGAAACTCGTCCGAGGAATTTCTGGAGTTTTACTGAAGGAGGGGAGGAGAATTGAAGTTAACACGGAACTTGAGGAGTACTTCCGTAGAATGCACAGCATCTCAGACCTATCATGAACACTGGAATGCTGCATAAGTCCGTGAGGAGAAGAATGTCGTAGGATGTCTAAGTTGCAGAAACTAGGGCTGGAGATGGATCCCGCGTGTGTGAACAGAAAGCTATGAAAATGCAGAGAAATTGGAGGTAAACATATATAAACATATACTCTTATTTTTACTCACTCCATGCAGCTTTCTCTTTCATCAAATCTCTTAAGTAAAGTATACACTCAACTGTCACAAACTAGGGTTAAATTAATTTTTTTTTCACTGAAAAGCAATTAAGTAAACAATCAAGATTTCTTTAACGTCGTAAGCAACAGAGAAGCAACCTTACGAAATTTACCGCGGAGCAAATCTAGAACCTAAATATGGAACAAATCCGTACGTAAAAATACATCGCTCATGTTATGAACGAATTTTACTCAATATTTTAACAAGCCAAACAGATGCTATAATAATCCTGGTACAAAACTATTCGAGTTCTAGAAAAATGAAACAATTCACCTGACATTTCTCACTATCACAACATTTAATTGAAAAAGTAAGTGATGAAATGAAAAAAACACCTATCGGTAGAGAAGTTACCCTTGAGTTGTAGATGAAAATGTTTGAAAAAAAATGCAGCAGTTTTCATTTTAACTTAACACAGGAGACGTCCTCGCGAAGTTAACGACCCGGATGAAGTGACGCCCAACAGATTCCAAAATATTTAGCCGCTGTTTGCTGTGTATCCACAGCAATATTCATATTTCTTTATAACTGATTATAGGATGATCGGGTAGTGAGAAATTATTTTTTAGCCAAACAAAGTGGGTAAATAACGCTATTAGTTTGTCTTTCTTGTATTAGTTAAGTTTCTGATACAATAAACGGTCCTTTCTACATCGAGTATATGACGGGGTTTCAATTAATAGTATTTGTTTAAGACGGGAAAATTTCACAAGTCGTCACATGAAGCAAAGCGAAAGGGTAAATAGCCAAGGCGGAAGGGTAAATTCCTGAGAAATTAAAGAGATTTAAAAATTTAAGGAATTCAACATATTGCATATTTGTTCGTGAAATAATTGAAGAAGATTGGAATCCAATTGAAAACAAGTCTCATGGCCACAAAAATGTTCAGCATATTAAGGCAATTAAAAATAAATTTGAAAAAAATATATGAATAGTTAGCTAACATAAAATGTTTTTAGTACTTTTTCTTAATGTTTTCCAAATTATTACAATTAGTTGTTTGTTGCCATTTCATCGTTATTCACTTTGAGAGACAATTCACTTAAAGAAGAATTTGACATATTGGTTTTAATTTCCCATTATTTCACTTCTCTGCAGTGACCTTCAAGCGTTCGTATTGCCCGGACATTCTCTCTGATTATACAACACAATAATTTTTTATTTATTTTAAAATAATATTTAATTTTTAAGATGTCAGAACGAAATGTGTGTTAAAAAACTAGTATATACGCCAGTACTTTGCATCTTTTAGATTTTTTATTTCGTTTGTCATAATTAGATGGAAATTTCAATGCGGACTATTAATCACAGGCAAATATATCAAAAAACTTTCCGGACGAAAGTTGAACGTTAACCTGTCTAATAAAGGTGGCTATTCCAACCAGACATTCGTTATTATTGTTGTCAAGTACCAGGTTCTTGATTATCGTAAAATACTTGTCCCATAAATTACACGAACCTTCATGAAACTACACAGTGCAGGAAATATGTTTATTACTGTAAAATGACCTGCTTTAAATCACAGCGCTTCAGAAAATGAGAGCGTATTTTATAGCGAATCAAGACTTTTTATCAGCTAAGCTCTGTAAAACTACGCTTTTGTTAATCTAAACTATCAATAATTGTATTATTATTCGTATAGCAATTTCATTATAAATTCACTGCAGTAGTTCTGTAATTAAAATTCATCAAGAAATTATCAAAGGTGTATATTTATACCAATTGTTCAAATACCTGTTAAAAGTAACCATAGAATAATTTCCCCAGGCATTAGCAGTTCATTTACAAAAATTTAGATAAATGCAAACTAAACGAAAAAACCTCTTACACTTAACCCGACCTCATAGCGCGCCTTGAATCAGATTTCGCCTCTTGTTCACTGACGCATGGCATTGGCATGGACCTTCGTGTTCGGGTATGAGAAGAACGCAAGAGCTTTTCGACAGCGTTCTTTCGGCTTGAAGGGGTCAGGAGATGAAGGTGAATCTTCTCTGCCACCTTGGAGTACAGTTTCCGCCACTCGCGACGTCGACGCCTAGTGCGGCTCCACGTCTCTGGACACCCGCGGCCCGCTTCCGCTTGTAAATCTTATCCCCGCGCGGCGACGAAATTGCCAAGTTTTATAGCAGCCGCGCGCCAGCATAAATCTGCGGCGCGCGTCCGGCGCCCTCCCACCGCCCCCAACCCCGCCGCTACCGNGTGTATAAGAGACAGGTTAGGAGCGGCGCGAGACGAGCGTTAGCAGCGGGACGGGCAGGGTGGCATGACGGTCACGAGGGGGAGTTGCCGAGCACGGAGCGCGCGGACAAACGCACAATGCTTGTAGTATTGAAGCGTGCATAATAACCTAGCGATGGCGCTGCCGCCGTGGGAGGGGCTATGTTTTGACAGCGCGGCGGCGGCGGGACAGTGACGAAACATTAGCGTAGAGGCGGACGGACGGTGGCGGAATGTCAGTGTGGTAGCGTGGATGTAGTGACATGGAGGAGGCCGGAAATGGCGGAGATGATATGGAGTCGGAGTAGAGTATTGTTGGGGAGGATTCATGTAACGCGGGAGAGCGACCGAGCGAACGATGGGGAAATGCTGGAGTTGCAGTGATAAAGCGAAGTACTATAAAGAGTACTACATCGGTGGAACTGACCGCGATAGTGAGGTTGCGGGGACGAGGCTGTAGCAAGACGGTGTCCGAGAGGTGATAGTACGAATAGGGAGACAGAACGCGATGAGGCAGGGTTGCGTGCGAAGAGGCTTGTCACTGCGGCGTACGGTGAGCAACGTACGGTAGTGGTGACATGCCGGTGGTTACACGGTGATG
The DNA here is from genome assembly GCA_002313205.1 of Laupala kohalensis. Taxonomy (NCBI): domain Eukaryota; kingdom Metazoa; phylum Arthropoda; class Insecta; order Orthoptera; family Trigonidiidae; genus Laupala; species Laupala kohalensis. The sequence continues at coordinate 1,802,011 of NNCF01125882.1, read as the reverse complement.
GTGACAAACCAGCGGATATCACCACCGCGAGCGACGAAGTCGTTATACTAACCTCGTAAGTCGGATTGAACAGACATGTTCGTTATTCTATCGTATTACGTATTTCCTCCTGTTCCAGCAAATATATTTTATATATTTAAAGCGCTTGAAAAAATATTTATGGATTCATATATTACTCCCATGATAAAAAAGTATTGTATTTGGGACGTTATTATTTTTTCAACGACTGTAATTAGCTTCCCATGTATATATTACAGATTTGATATCAACTCAAAGCATTGTACGATCAAAATGAGAGCGCCACAATCCCTCCCGTTCTCCTCGAATCATCATAAACCAAATTGTAAATTGGGATATTTGACAGATGTTTTCATATTTCGCCAATAACTTGTTTTTCACTTCTGAACTAAGAGACCCACAATAGTGCTTTCACCGGAACCCGAGATAGCTTTCGACGCTTCAGGTCATGGCTTCTGCACGCGTCCACTCCTCGCCTTCCTTCACCTCTCCCTGTCCCTCTTTCCAACTACGTCGTGGTCACGTCATGACATCACCTCTTCAATGGGCGGAGATTAACTGAGCCGCCCGGATGGAGAATTCGTGTCGCTGGCGGTCGCCATTTTTCTGTTAGCAAAGGGGACGTGAATATGTTATTTATGGTGCATGGACCTTTTTTTATACAGAGTAATTACACTTTTACAGAGAGCACCGAGAGTTTTGGAGTGAGATTCAAAACGGTGAACTAGCGCGCGAGCGACTGTATGGTTTTTATCCCGAGCTTGTAGATCGCCGAGATAATTAGCTGGATTGGATATAGGCGTGCCTTCGTACTGTATGTTAATTGTCAGAAACGTACAATTATGTTAAAATCACAATTTTCAAAAGCGTTTTCTTTTTCAGTTCTTTGGAATTGATAAAAAGATGATGAAATACTCATTTCGCCTTGAAAATATATTGCGAAGAGGTATTATAACAAGATCTTTTCTTGTCTGTTCGGCATATTTTAATTGAAATATTTGTCTTCAAATCTCTCGAACATTAAAAAAAATGCGACTGCAAGAAATAGGTCGTTTAGGTATAACTTATTTATGTTTAGTTGTATAACTTATTTCAGAGTCTATGTCATTTACACTCGAAGTAAAATATTAGTATAATAATATTCTTGAGAATTAGTCAATAAATTGGTAAAATAATTTCAATGTAAAGTAATTGAGGGGAATCACAAATATTTATCTTGCCGAAAACGATTGTGGAAATAACTGGAACAATGAAAGGTTGCGCAAGTGACGATAAAGTCGTTCAATACTCAAAGTAAAAGAGCTCTAGAAAAGACGTCCTCTTTCATTTTGGGGTAAATGACAATATGAAGACTTTGTGAACAGAGTAAAGTCATAAGAGGTCGTAAAACCTTGGTAAAATGGGGAGCCCAAGCAGTTTTGAACTCCAACATTCTTCTAAATATGGTACGCTTTAGAGACAACGTTCCTCTCGTATCATGATTGTACCGTTCTTTCCGCTTTAGGTGGACGCAAAGTTCTGGAACATTTTGTATAGTGCTTGGACCGATCCCCTCCAGCCCCACGACTGGCGGCCACCAGCGCAAGTCGACAGGGAAAAAGCATGAATACCTCACTCTTCTCGAACTGAGAAAAACGAAGGCTAAGTTGAGGCCACCACCAATGCAATGGTCAATACATCATTCGTGACGTGAAACAAATCTTAGGAAATACGTTATTCGTGCTCTAAGCTCAAGATGGAGAGCTGTGTGGTGAGAAATGGAAGTCAGTTTCGATAATTGTGTGTACTACGTATATATTGAGGGAAAATTTGGAGTAAGAAAATCGGGTGGAAAAACGATACTGATACAAGAGTGAAAATGATGACGAGTGCCCTCTATAAAATATACATAATACGTCCGTAGATGCAGAATGTTTTATAATAAACATAATAAATCAACAATACAAATATTTTATTGTTTCATTTTTTTTCTCGTAAACTTGAAGTGTGTTTTAACAATAAGTCGCGGAAAGAAATCATTGTAAAATTTATTCCCAGCTTAGTCTATTTCAGTGAAGTGACAAATTCAAAGAAAAAAAATTGAGATACTTCATGTGATATTGAAATGTACACCTAATTAGAAACTTATCTCCTACTTGTAGTCCTATTTCAACTAGTAATTTCATATTTGTTCACGGCTGTTAAAATAATCTCGTATACGTTTCTGAAGCATTTCGTTAGCATCACAAGACTATTAAATTGTTTCGAAGTAATTGTAATTGGAAAATTACCTTATGAAAATTATAAATATTTCAAATAACATTTCAGGGACGAAAATCAGAACAGAATGAACGGAGTACATAATTTAAATTATGATTTCATGAAACTAAAAATAACTACTTTATCGTTCCAGTAGGTTGCTTCTGCACAAAGTGCAAAATTCTCTTTCAGGATCGTATTAAAAATATTTCATAATTTTATTATCGCGACTAAATATCTTTTTATTACCTGGCTTCATTCCTTACTGCTTACATTCACTTTTTCACTAATTCTTTCAGTATGTTTGAAATATATCGTATAGTGAAAAATTAGGTTTTTAGGATAAAATAGAAATTTATAAAAACAAAGAAGAGAGATTTTCTTTTTTCTGTGCTCATATATTTACGATTTTTAACTTATGAGACGTGAATAAATGTTCGTTTAAAAAATCATAACAATGAATCAACGTGAATCTAATTTGATTATAAGTATCCAACTTACAAACACAAGACGATATTAACTTGAAAGAAACAAAAAACAAATGTTAGAGAACGATCAAAAGTCGTCTTTACTACATGTAATAATAAGAATCGGTAACAATGAGAGGAATAAGAATGAGCATTAAAGCGAATGTATAGAAAGAAAGTGAACATCATAGTAGCAGTTTAAGTCGATTCACCAAATTTCGAAATGTAGGTGTTTAAGTGCCGTGAACCTGCGTTGTTCGCCACCTCGTAATGTGGGAAAACTCTCGCACGAGAAGGTGTCTATCAAAGCGATGAGACACAGCCTTACGAGTTTCCACGTAATACGAATTTAAATAATGCAACACTGCTTTTTACAGTTCTCGTAGCAGGTCTCTTGTTTGTAGCAAGCCACAGCACTTCGTGCTCGGTGCCGTGGTCTCGAACCATAAAGTTCCGAACTCCTCCCTCCCCAGCGGCGTACAGTTTATTCTCTATAGGCCGTTTCAAGCCTGGAAGGGTGAACCAGTTTCCATAGAGTATTGATCTCACCCTCTGTCTATAGCACTTAAGCCAAAGTTTCATAGTTTTCTTTTAAGAACCGTCATTTTTATTTCAAAAGGATTCGAGGGCTGGGCCAACGCAAATTTCTATAGATGTGGGGCGCGGGGGTGATATTTTGTTACTTTATATTATCCCACCCCGGACAAATTTTTGGGGGTCGGGGTTTTCATATTCTCAGAAATGAAGTTCTTATACCGTGAGATGGTCTTTCTCCACAGAAGCGAGTCAATAACTCGATGAACAGACGTCAGACCAAGCGCTTTTACACGAAGACAGGTGTGTCTGTAAAACATGGAGGTGAGAGATTCGTTGAATTGGTCTAGCCACATTCATTCAACATACATTGATCGAGGGTAGAGGTCTAAAGACTGAGTTATTTGACCATAAAATCTCTCACGAAACGGCCAACAATATGGTCAGCGCCGAAACCTTACTTCAATTCCATAGTACGATCTATACTAGTAGACATCTTCCCAAACACTTGTGTCTCCCGTGAACCTCTTTCTCCATCGATGGTCACGAAAAAAATGATATGAAAACCGAGATTCGTAAATCGATAAATAAGAATATTTACTGCACTAAAACTACGCTGACAAAGACAAATAATTTCTTTTACAAAAAATGTCACATTTCTTCAGAAGGGTGAAGTCAATAATTCCTTTAAAGCATATTCAATTATTTTCTCTATTAAACAATATAAGTTTAAAATTCGATAGAAGAAATTTCATTTCTGATATTTTATATATTCTAAAAGCAGAATTAATGCAAAACCTATAACAAATACTTGGAAGTAGTTGAATAAAAATAGACTGTATAAACGCTTTCCCTCTTAGCAACCCAATATTACCGACACGTATTAAAACTATGATACATACCATGTAATCGTTTCAATTGAGCACTAAAGAAAAATATTGCAAAAAAATGTGAGTAACGTAACTTTATTTAATCCTGGGACATTAAGTTGTTATTATTATTATTATTATTCGCTCCAGAAAACTCTAGAAAAAGGTTTTTGGAGAGATAACGAATAACAAAAAGAAAAATTTGCTTAAATCACGCTTTATTTAAATATTTTAACTCATTTTTTTTAAAATCATAATGGTACATTTATGAGAATTTGTGATTCCAAAACAGTAACAAATGGACACAATGCTTCAAGTGTATATTTTATATGTACAATTTTTACAAGTTCACCAAGTACCTAGAAACCACATTTGTTTTCAAAGAAGAAACACACTGTTTCTTTCGGTGGAATGTTAAAGTATACTGCTTTTATTACATTCATTTTCACGAATCCTGATTTCATGGGTTTTTATTCTTATTCAATTCTGTAGAAATCTTATTCATTAAATTCAATCATACTAATTAAATTCTGAGGAAAAAAGAGAAATTGACAGTTATTTTAAAATAATACAAACCGTTTCAATTGTTATGATATACGAATACAGGAAACATATTTTCTGGAGAATTAGTATCTGAAGTCCAGTTGGTTAAAATCGGATGGCGTGGATCGTTTCAAGTTGTCAGATCAATGACTTACAAGTTCTTGTGTCAGTTATGTCTACAATGGTATAACTGTTCTCATCTCTCAAATTTTACAACGATTCGTTTTTTTGTGACTTGGCTAGTGTAATATATTAAACGTGGAATGTTTACTCATAAAACCTTATTCATATAATTTTTCATAAGTCATTACAATATTGATAGTATTGATAGAATTTAAGAGGAATTATGTTTTGGAAATATAGAGCTAAAACTGATTGAGAGCACTCAGAGCAAAAACAGTGCTATGTGCAAGATACATGTGAGCATGGGTCTCGGACTGATCCTGGTGGTACATATATAAAAAATGTATTGAAATATATATGTTATTTTCCTAAATTTTTCTCATGATTTCAGACTTCATCAAAAAAATCGTAATTACAAAACTGCTAAAGCACATAAAATTTATATAGTATTATAACAAGTATTAAAACCTTCTAAAAATTCAAAAATTTACCTTGTAATTACTATATTATAATTAATAACTTCATCACAAAGATATTTTATCTCGCAAGTCTCTTACATCGCAAAATTTAAGAATTAATTTTACGTCGACGCATTTATTTCTCTGAACACTATGCATTAATCTTCTTGAATAAAGAAAGTCTGAATAATTAAAACAGTTTATCCAAACCCATCATTCCACAAGATTAATGAAGGAGCGGAGCGATTCTGGACATCCACGTATGTTAATCGAATTCTCTTGGACCACATTAATCATGAGAAAGGAACAGATCAACTGGATATTTTATATAAACGACATTTTCCCCAGGTGTGGAGAGCATTAGCAAGGACACTTCTCCGTTCATATCACAAGAACCGTCGGAATAAATAATTATTTTATTCACTCAAACTTCATATTGAGTATTGTAAAAGAAAACAAACATAAAAATGCAATAAAAAATGTATTCTTGGAATTTTTCTCGGATAATGGTCAGTTTCATTACACCCCTTCTCAGGGTTAATTATGTCATGTCGAGTAAAATTGGAGAGGAATACATGTTTAAGTCATGAGTGTAGCCGAGAGTTACACAACTATCATTATGAGATTAATTATTTCAATGCCAGACTTCGGCGTTGATAAATAAAATGCACTCCCGCTCGACAAATTCCTTGGCGAATAACGTGCGCTTTGCCGGGGCGAAATAACCATATGTTGGTCCACTTGCAAATGTAATCCGGTAACCTGTTTTATCCTCAGATTTTGACAATGCGTTCCCTTTTTATAAGCGAGTCGGTGGAGTTAAATACTATTGGGTAGAAGGCTTAATCCCTGTTTGGTATTTGAGTGATTCGAAAACGGAAGATTGTAATAAACCAGGGAATGTGTACTATAGCTAAACGCGTAAAGTATTATGTTGTATTAAAGAAAATACAAGCACAGGTTAGAATTAAGGTGAAAAGGTGATATCAGTAATACCACAAAATCATTATATTCTAGCATGAAGCACTTTCCGGCAACTAGAGTAAATAAAAATAAACTACTATAATTACGTTTATAAGAAAATATTTTCCATTGTGTTTAAGTGAATTAATAAATGAAACGTGTGCAGAATAAGGCATGAACGAAAGAAAAATCTTTACACCGATAATCATTATCTTGGAAGTTTCTCAAAGTTATGTCGAAGGAGGGTTAATTTTTTATTATTTTAAATGCACAAATCTGACACTTTTTTTAGTTGAAGACTTACATTAAATAGACTAATGGTGTCGATATAGCGTTCCCAGATACTCCCAGGAATGCAAACATTGTTATGCCAGCTCGAACACTCTCAATACAGGTGTTCGATATAACAAACTATAATCAATTAAAAGGAAAGGAGAAAATTCATCAATATTGAGTTCAATAAAAATTTTGCTTTGGATTGTAAATGGAAAAATTTTAATAAACATTGTAATTATAAGGAAACATTTATGCCTTGGAAAATCTGTTCCCGTAGTAATTAGATTAAGATCAACCATTAAGAACGGTTTCATAAACATGAGTTCATGAAACCCTGGGCATTTCAACAAAAATTCACAAATATCAATAAGATATTCGAATATGACAGCTTAATTTCATCTATTTTGTTATGGAAACAAGAACACTCTATTCTATGTATAGTTGTATAGTCTTTTATACTGATGCTTTTATTACAAACTTTTATTTAACTTCACCTGTTAGTTTGCTAGTAACCGAGTATTTTTGGGACAAATCTTGCAACTAAATTTTAAACTAGTCTCCCGAACCGATTGAGCTGAAATTTGGTACGCACACATAAACCTGATAACAAGGCAATATTGTGATTGTCTAACTCAATTTTTAAAAAGTTTTTTAATAACGATTTTATTCCGAGATAACTCACGGTGGATTATTTCCGGGAAGCGTCCACTGCAATGCAATGGTCTTTTCAAGTAAATATTTATTACTAATTGCATAACCTACGCCTTTTCGTCATAACTTATTATCTTATCATAATGAACAACGAAGGAACTTCTTATCTTATCATTACGGTCGTTTCTCAAACGGATGTTTTTGCAATCGGATGGTGTATCATACGGACGCTATTTATATAATGTTATTTATATTTAAGTTTTTGTTTAAAACGTTTTTAGAATCGCGAACACGTGAACAAGCGCGAGTCAGAAAGATTAACTGGCGTAACTAAAATACACGCAACAAATACCAGGTCATTGTCTATCGCTTACTTCCTCTTCCTACTACAACGTACCAATTAAAATGAATTTTCGTCTTGAAAACTGGAGGTGTAGAAGTGTCCTTGAAAATTCATCATATTTAGTCGAGAGTTTGTCAATACATCACACTATAAATTTGTACTCATTTAAAATATTTAATTCGATTTCACATGCAACTCTAAAACAAGTCAATTTAAATATTTTTCACATTAATTGACACCATGGGTTCAGTTTAAATTTCATTCCGCAAAAGTCATGACGTGTTTTCATATATTCTTTAGAGTTAAGTTGAAATATTTGTATATTATAACATCAAGGATTGACAGAGATAAGGATTTGATAACGAACATACGCGGAAAATTAAAGAAAATTAATTTTAAATTACATTCTATTGATTTATGCATCAGTATAAAACATACGCACTTACTATACTTGCGTTGCCAGATTTCAAAACTTGGTAATCACTAATTTCTAAGCATTTTAAGCTATTTGTAAGCTATTTTCATTGTGAAATTAAAATGCGGTGATTTTACGATAATTATTAACTGGGTGGGCACTCGTAGTATAAGAATTACAGTGACAGTGTTTTGTTATAAAATGGAGACTACGAAATTAAAGCTAACACCAAAAATGAATTGTAGCTGATTTTGAAACCAGACGACTCACGCACCTGGTGGAGCATCCATGAAAATTCATGGAGTTCTGAAAGAAAGATAGAAATAATTCTGAAAAGGAAGAAATGTTTGCGCTCGAGCTGTTTGAGTGCAGACACCTTGATTTCTTCAAATAATTTTGATTATTATGACAAGACGTGATATATTAAACAAAACATACTTTTCACAAATACACAAGTTAATTCTTTCCCTTTCCATAAATCAATAAATTATTTACCCTTTAAAAAGAAAAAAAACAGTTATGTTCCCAAGTCAACATCTACAACACCACAAAGATTGAAACTGCTTTCCAAATTTCGGACATATGAGACAAAAACAAAATGCATACCATTGACGATTACACGAGTCAGTTTTTCTTTCCAAATTTTACAACACAATAAAGAATGTACCACAATCATATCATAACCTGTTCATACGGGTTTTTGGACAAAGCAAGCGAACGTCCTTCTCGTTGGTTTTGTGAGAATTCACATGCAGTTTATATAGTGGTTTGTCCTTTCAAAAACAGAGTTTATCACAAAACGAACTTCTATCTTTATTAAGCATTCATAAAAAAATATAGTTCCATTTTTATAAATATTTAAGTGTCTGCACAACAATGTTACGTTTAGTAAAATATTAACGAAACCTTGCTGATAACCACGACTCACAAAACAATTTTTGTTGACACACGAGTCCACTATGTTATCAGAACTTGCCAATTAATGTCATTTACAGTAATAAGTTGTCTGTGTGACTCAATCATCTGTCCTTAGAAAGCTTTCATAATATAATACCTCGCAAATTACAATTACAATACGGCGGTCTACGGATTCTCATTTTTCTCCGCTTCCAAAGATTTTGGCCGCGAAGTTGCGTACCAAGGTCCCTGCTCATACCACGCTCCACATTCCCTCCATCTGTTGACTACGTCACTCACTGCACCTCCGATAAAATATGTCATACTTACATTAAATTGGGAAGAAATAATTATTTCACTCTCCCCACATCACTTGATACCGAGATAGTCCTTGGCCGCAAACGTTTCCGAGAGACCACGTGGTGGTCGAGACAGTCACTTTCACTCGTTCACTCTGACACTGGCCTCCGCGAATGTATGAACTTCCTGAGTTCTCAGTAATAAATTCCTGCTTATCACGAATGTCACTTCCTCGCCCGAATATTCCTACCAAAATTTCAATCACATGCTCTACTCCTATCCCGACTTTACTTAACGTCGTTCCAATCTTTACCGCGCCAATCAACATGTTCTTCTCTCACAGATCTCGCGCATTAGGTCTCTTTTTCTTTCCTGTCATTTCGCCTCCCTCTCCCCTCCGCAGTGCTGCTTCCTCAAAGAACTTGTACTCGGCAAGCGCGCGGTTTAAATAATTTTCACATATTTGCAACCAGTTATCTGAGAAGCTTGAAAAACTACGTCCAAAAAGTCTCTGCATCTTGTTAGCTATATTACAATTACTAAGTTAAACGAAATTAATGTCAAATAGTGAAGTCATATTAAAATAGAACCTAATTTTGATTGATATTTTTGTCTGTCCATAATTAATAGACGAATACAAAATAATTTATTTTAACACAGTGACAATTTTGGACATACTCCCTTATGCTTTTCAGATACTGAGTTATTGTTCCTTTGAGATCATCGATACTACAAGATTCCTAGTCTTACGAATGCTGCATAATTAATCAAACGCGGAGAAAATTTTAAAAAGTGAATGAGTAAAATATCACATATTCCATTACAGCTATGAAAGTGCACCATATTACCACGATAGAACACAGTTTAAGTCGAGAGGTGTAATAATATACATTGAAATATTTATTTCACCCTCGAATACTTTTGGGGTCATGCAATTCAACGGAAGTATTCCGGGAAAATTGTACCCACAAAATTGTAAAATATCCTAACCTATGAGTATTTGCTGACCGCGTTAGATGATTCCATGTTCACAAATCATTTCAATACGAGAAATGAACCAAATCGATACGATGGCTAATTTAATGGTGTTAATTATTGTTTTCTATGACTTTTTTTGTCCTCTACAGCAGTTCAAAGTGAGGGGTCTTTAATAAAAAATCCAATAGTAGACTGCCGCCGCTCGGAGCATGTCAGGCATGAACGTGACATGACTCGCCGGGAAAGAAGGAAGGGAGAGGGAATGAGGTTTCCCGGTGAAGTCATCAGTAAAAAAATTGTCGTTGAGAGGTAGTAGTGGCACTAGCATTGGTGATAAGAACAATTAGAACGAGAATCGCCTCGGAGAGGATGACTTCTTGCGAAAAGAATCGCGTCGAAACAAACTCTTGCTTTTCATGCCGTGTCGGTAGAACAATAGGTTGCTGCGAGCATCAAGATTCTCACCAGATGCAAAAAAGATACATATGGTACGTGTTCTATTACACTGAATTTAAAAACAAATGCTTGGTCTTGAAATTCTATAGCAGCAAAGAAATGAAAGGTTAGAGATTAAAATATTAAGGGAAGGAAACAAAGACTTCTAGGACATTTTCTGTGTCTGATGAGAGAGACGAGGGAAAATTTTAATACGCGTAAATGAAAAGAAGGACAAATGTTTCCTTCACGTACTGTTTCTCCTCTTCTAACGTGTATTTTGGTTTTCTGTATTTTTTATTTCAAACCTACTCCTAATGGTGCACTTCACTGTATCATTATTGTACTTATTTCCACCACTAAATTTTCTTTTCCAATAACAAAATTTCGCAACCTGAATGAGTAACAACGTTTAGAAAGACATCTGTATATATATATATATATATATATATATATATATATATATATATATATATATATATAAACAATACATGCTATGGATAACGGAAGAATAGGGCAACTGCAGGAGACAGAACCGTCATTATGCCACTGCAAAGCTATCCTCTACGCCAAGGCGGAAGAGGATAGGAGCAATCAAGAATGTTAAATAGGGGGATATCTTTTCTTACTCTTGCTTCATGGTTCTTACTCTTGCTCTTAGTTATCCATGGTTCCCAGAAGCACTTGACGAATAATCTAGAAGCACTCTCCCCCAACGTCATCTTACAATGCGTATTCACTGGTGTCGTTTTCAAAATACAATTCAATTATTTTAATTATTTACTCTCTGTTCTAGCAGCAATTCATATTTTTTATATTAATCAAAAATCCAGAGATAATTTTGTGGGCTCTTAGCCCTGCCTTAATAAATTATTACCAAATTCAAATTATGATTTACCCAATAATATAAATACTATTGTTTGAGTCAAAATTTGATTATTTAAATGTTTGAGTCAAAATGTCGCCGTATTCGGAATCAGTAATTTTACAAATACGCAATGTTTCATAATTTTGATATTCATGTCTCATTTTATAATCTGGCGAGGTCGTCAGGCGTCCTCAATCACTTATTCACACGAATTCGGCGAACGAATTGGGAAGGAGAGATGTTGGGTTGCCGTGGAATCTAAGGCACCGAACCGACATTGGTATGAAGTGTGGGAAAATGCAGCAGAAAGCCTCACCCGGTTTAGACAAGACACTCACTTCCGCTCAGCAATGGGAAGGGAGCAATACAGTACCACTACTCCATACCTATAATTCGTGAGGAATGGTAATTTAATTCGTAGTATTTACTATTTACTTATTAGGGTGGTAAATACAAAAGATTAATTTAAGATTCACCGTCCATGGGGAAATAAGTCGTTTTAGAAAACGGTGGAGAGAAGCTACATACGAACGAAACACATCAAATGCAGTTGGAATGAAGTTTATTTTCGAAAATGCACGGAGAGTTAAATATGTCATACTCTGTAGAGCAGTGGTGTGAAGAGAAAGAGCACGCCAGCCAACTTGCGTGCTCCGCGTGCCCTGAGAGGCAAATCGCGATAACGGCTTCTGCTATCAGATAGCAGGAAGGGGTCAACAAATTTCTTTCCTGGTCTTTGCAACAACGCGTTCCGTTGGCTTCCGCGTAAAAAACTAACGAGTTTATGGTAGCACTAAAGAAAATTCCTGAAGACAAAGCAATGAATTTCAGTTTGGATTATATTCAGAATCATATTAGGGAAACAAAAATCATAACTCAGGAAAATATAAAGAAAAATGTATTGTTCAGTTATTTTTTCGATTTCTCGTGCAATAGTTTAAATGACGTTTAATACTAATCATAATGCCGTATAATAATATTCGTCGTCACCAAAAGTTTCACAAATAGTAAACATACTACTCTTCATCCACGTTCCTCACACACGAAGTCACTCGCAATGCAATTTTTCCGTAAGACCTCTTCTGCTCTGCCATGATAGCCTACTGGCCAACCCTGGCACGTCTGCCAGAGCACGCCGTGCTCTGCTGCTCGTACGCGCTCACTTTGACATCCTAGCTGTGGAGTATTGAGAAAGAAACACAAGTTCCAACATTCGACTGATTTCACCTCCGTCGTAGCATGGAAATGGGTGTCATTAACAAGCTGAATAAACCGATGAAATCAATCCATTTATACAAAAGCAATATTATAGGAAGAAGATTCAGGGAAAGAAAATTCTACAATTTTCTCTTTGTAATTATTATCCCTTGGTAACAGAAAATTTACCACGTATACATATTTTGACTGGGTTAATCCCCTAAATTACTGTATTTTAAGCAGTTGGTTATACCAACATTTTGATTAGCACTTAACTGTGAAACTACGCTTGTAGTTTGTGTAGGAAAAATCTGTACAACTAGACTAAAACATTGTAAATATGAAATCAAATATGTCTGTCCCTATATGAATCCAGCAATTAATTATTTGGAAAGGTCAACGTGAAAACAGATATAAATATCTTTTATGGGAGGGGAAGATATATGATAACTTTGCCAATAAAATTATCTATGGGTAACTTCAGAAAGGTGGTTATCTCTCGGATTCTAAATTTCATATCGATCAGTTAATGGCTTCAAAAAAAACCCTCAGAAAAACAATGGAATAAGGAAGCGTATGAACATTACTCACTGACATTACCAAACCGTCAAAATTAAATAATAACATTCTTAACAAATATTTGAACACTTCAGAAATTGACGCAAGCAAAGGGGTGTTGAGTTTTGAATTGAATTTTTGACTATGCTCTAACAAACTAATAAAAAAGTGAACTAAGACATTATTTGAATGAACTGATGCAATTGGTAAAATTCATCTTCAAAATTTCTTTCTTTCACGTGTTAGGTAAAGTAAAGATGTGTCGGTCGCAGTGATAACACCTGGCTTAACAATTTCCTCTGCTTTTAGGAGACCGCACAACACATCCTGTGTTGAAACTCTCGTTTAACGTACACCATGTCGAAACGCCTTTTGGAAATATCTCAAGAAAATACTGTAATAGAGCTAAAATATTACAAAAAGTTAAATTATTATTCTGAAATGAAAACACAAAGGAAAACAAACACAAGTTGGAGGAATTCGGTGGAAAGCTACCAGACATTCGAAATAGTCATGGGGAGATTAGTGGTAGTATTGGCGGGGGTTTTCGCCAATACTCGCTTTTGTGTAAGCTTGGAAGATGTCATAAGTTAATCGTCTACATGAGAGCCCGAATAAACAATTATGTTGACGCTTTACTTGGATCAGTTACTTCAAATCTGGAACGATTTTCCAAGTGGTAGGCAAGGTGATCATTAAATAACGGGATACGCAATTTATCAGATAGTACCGCGGACATTTCTGAAAACATTTTCCAAAAACTCGAAAAATCTAAAAAAATAAATGGATAAATTATATGAAATAAATTAAATACATTCTTACACGTATGTCCGACTTCAATACTGTTGTGAATAAGAATGAATCATTCGCATACCGATTGGAATTTTTGAATTCTTTAGAAATATAATATTAACTAGCATTAAAAGATGGTGTATCAACAATGTTTATTGGTAATCTACAATTTCAAAATTTGTGTAACTCCAACAAATTAAAAATTTCTAATATACACTGGAGTTATATTGAGAATGTCAGTGAAATATAAGAAATAACGAAAATACTCGTTGTTCCGCTTCTTTCTAAGTCAAACATTAGCAATTACGAGTAAAATTAGCGTTTGCCGTGACCATTAACAAGTCTCAGGGGCAAACACAGAAAGTTACTGAATTGCATTTACCAACAAGTTGCATTTCCCACGAGCAATTTTATGTTGGTACCATCCAAAGACATTTTGGGCATGTGCACTGGGTGGAAAAACAACAAATACTGCAGAGAATTCTGGATAATAATGCATGAGTTATGTATATATTGTTAATAATTGTTATTTTATTTACAGGAATTAAGTATTTTCCGGCTTTTAAAGTATAGGAAATTAGTAAATCACATTCACACCACGGGCTTAATTTCATTTTGAGAAAAAATATAGTTTTTATTTTAATTCTTATTTTGTGGTGAATATTTGCATTTGTTTATAATTGTGCTGCCAAAAATTTCTCTGTTAGTCTTATACATTTTATTACAACTACTGTGTACAATAATAATATAACCTAAATTTTAAAAGAACGAGTGAACCCGGATAAATTCACACGTTCTTCAATCGAACTAACAAAATTGGGTGTATGATAGAAACGGGATGACTAGGCTTAAGAAATAGTGATCATAGAATAAATTACATCCACGAAGATAAGTAAAATTCTGGAAAAGAGTGTAGCCAGCCAAATGTCAATTTTCGAACGCTAATGGACGTTTCGTAGAGCGCCGTAAGTATTCGAAAATCGCAGAGACAAGCCATAAATTTCGATCACTGCGCACGGCTCCAATATCTCAAGGAAAATGACGGCAAAGCACCGAGTCGCGCAACGAACCGTGCGTATATCCGCAGTGTGGCTTCACCGGCGAATATTTCATCTGCAGTTGGGTGCGAGGAAATTGAAGTCAGGACCTCGAAAATGTGAGGCTTGCGCTATCGCCGGCTCACACGTCGCAGCCACCCCTCCACGCGTTAAGTCCCGCTGCTCGGCGCTGGGATAACACCTCCTCTTCGACATCACCGCAAGCCCGGGATCAAACTTCTTTTCATCACTTCACGCTACTCTGAGCAAACAACGATACACACTCCCCCGCAATTCTATTGGACACTTCGCGCCTCGGAGACCTATACCGCGACGGAGAGTGGGTAGTGCTGTTAGTGTGAAGTGATTCCGCGAAGAATTATAAACTACTTTGTTATCCGTGACAGGGCACCCGCCAGACGAACCTCGGTTAGTCCGGAGCGCCGGAATGCGCAAGTAGGTTAGCCGGGATGATGTGCCCAGATCGATGAGACTCACGCGTCTCCGAGGAGCTATTATACTGTCGCTATCCGGACGTAACAATGCGCTGGGGGCGGGGAAGCCACCACGGGACTACAAGGTGAGCATGGGAGCGGGGGCGGCGGCGGCGAACGGCGGCGGCTGAGCGGCAGCGATACGCCCGCAGTGCGTTCGAACGCGGGTCAGAGGGTGAGGGAGAAGGCGGGCGGGCCGCCCAGAGAGCGAGCGTCAGGACCGAGGGGGTGGGATCGGAGAATTATGGTGTGATTTAGCTGTAGCGAACGGCTTTGCGTGCTACTATCGCCGGGAGTAAAACCGAAACATTGCTCGGATGGCGGGCCCGTGAAATACGCGGCCACGGGAGAGAGCGGGAGGTGGCCGTCGCCGGTGCTACCGTGCAAGTCTACCGCCCCACCCTCCAAGTAACTACGCGTAGGCGCACCCACGACCTGTTAGCGTTCGCGCCGCCCTCCGCACCCGCGCGGTCAGTGCGTGCTGCACGCGCCAGTTCCTGTGCCGGTCGCCCACTCCACGCGACTCCGCCCAGTCGCGCCACCCCGTCTCCTCCCCCGCACCCCGCCACCCGTGGCCTGCTGACCTCTTGTGGCACTCTTCCACTCGCGCGGACCGCGATCCACTCGCCGCTTCATAAAATGCGGCCGATCGATCGCACCGGTTGCGAGTGAACCGGAACGCTACTCGTAAACCGGAGTGAACCGCATACAGCCACTGAAATGTGGGGGAGTCGACGCTTCCGTGTTTGTGAGGTCTACATTCTGGACGCAAAAATGTGATAAATCGATCTTCAGGCAATTAGTTTCACAGATATCCTAGAAACCAAAACAGAAATGGAAAGACAATTTCAATGCTGCATTAGTACCCGAGATGGTTCTACCATTGTATTACAATCCTCACAATGGAATCTAAATTTTTACACAACGAAAACGATCTATTTGTTAAATTGGTTGGCAGTGCCTCTTATCTAATTTAACGATCTATTTGTACCTCCATATGAATACCATTGTTACGTATTTTGAATTTGATGTAAAATTTGAAATTTGATAAATGTATAGATATCAAGAATAAAGGAAAACCAATGAATTCATTTTTTACTTTCGATCTCCATAATCGTACTATTTTTTTTAGATTAGGATATGTGTGTCCTCTGCATGACAACTCGCTCTAGTCAGTTAACTTCCCTAAAGTACCGAAGACTCCCCGTCCTCAATGAGAAGTTTGTGGGTAAAAATGTACTTCTCACTAAAATCAACCTTCATAGTTTAAAAGGATTAGTGTGGCTGAGCTCACTTGTGGAGATTCAGAATTTTTTGTAATTGTTTGGGCTTTATTTTAGTCTTATCCCTTAAGTATACAAAACCGAATTTCCAATTAACTTCAAAGTAAGAATTTGTGGAGGAAAAGTTGCATCATTTACAGCGAGGTGAAAATGGGGACGGTCCGAATTCAAATCTGGGAAACTTTTTTTAGGTTATATTATTATTATTATTTAGCCTCTACTATTTTAATGCATATCCGTTGGATTCCCTCAAATTTTTATCTGGAAAATTATTAACTATTTTCCTTTGAATTTGAGTATTACTTCTAATTAGATAAAAAGTACAAAAATACTTATCCTCAGTTTGTATAACCTTGATTAACGAATTTTTAATAATTATAATACATTTCTTTTAAAACATCAATTTTTGTCCTTTGGCCATTGTGATACATTTTGTCTTTAAGTCAATATTTTTTAGATTAGTAGTCCTATAGGATTAATGTTACTAATGAGTATTTTAAATTTTAGTTTCTTTGTCATATTTGTTCGAACAGGTATAATTTAGATTTATAAATAAACACCCACGATTTCATATTTTACTTGGTTTATAATTGAATTTGCATTCTTTATCAAGGATAAGAGGCGATTGCATTTTTTTCAACTTGATACTTTTTTTTTGTTTCCACAAAGTAACAATCACATTACTGTCGTCCAAAAATTGGTAATGTTGGTTACAATAATATTTCATTGACAAGTGAACTCACAGGCCATTTGTCCTAGTTATTCATCTACTGCCTATAAATTATCTATCAAATTAATATGTTAAATAAATAATTATAAGTTTATCCGATAGACGGAATGGTTGAATGTTCACATAGCTAGTTGAAAGCTATTAAATCCAAGGTATCTTTCTTTTGGGGTTGGGAAGAAGAGGCGCAGATGCTCAAGTACCGCGGAAGTGAGCGTTATGCGCTGTTTATATCCCCTTTAGACGGACACAAGAATCATTACGCTACGTGCAATATGATGATCACAATGTCTTTTGAATATTTTCTTCTTTCCTGGTTAACATTAAAAATCTTATGTACTACTCACAAATTTTTGCGCATCAAATGACTCGCAGATGGACTAGTGCATTCTTTCCCTACAAAGCTAAAAGCCCTTTTACACAGTCATTCCAATTCTCAGTTTCAGCTCTAAAAACTGGAATGAACACATAAATTGTCAATTTATCATGCCCCGCATCGACGTGAATGAATCTCATTGAGATAAAAATCACGTGTCTTTTGACGTACAGAAATTATCTAAAAAACTTCGAATCAAGTTTATTCTCAACAAGGCAGTACTATAAAATCTAAAATATCTCAGTTATGTTTACAATTTATTTAAAAAGAGTTATAAATTAAGGTGTTATAACGAATCCACTCTGGATTGATAGAACTCTGTCTTCATGATTGCGGATGAAACTCGGGTTGGGATTTATTTGATCCAGAGATAAGTGTTTGGAAGATTGAAGAAATCGCAATAATACGAAAATAAATGAATTATTTACATGTTTTTAATATTCCTGGGGAAGAATTGTTAAAAACAAACACAAGGATAAATATTTGCGGAGTGTCGACAAAATCTATGTACAATAACAAATACAAAAGGTAATTCATTCTGAATACTCTAAATTTACTATTCTTGATTTTATTGTCTCTTACGTGTTTCATTCATACATAAAGTGTACTCTCGTTGAGGGTTTACTGTAAAATGTAAATGCAACGTTATTATTCCAATGAAAAAAAATCATAACATAACATTTGGTATTAATATAATGGAAAATTGTTCACGATACCGTGCAAATAATTTAGGGGTGCATGAGGCCAGGAAACGTTGTACAAGCCACTTAATGATTTCAAAATGCTGATAAAAGACCAAAATACCTCCAGTCCTAAGATTGTTCTCCTGCTCTGCATATAGCCACAGAAAATAATCTAGGTTTTCGAGGGAAAAATTGACCACGACAATGAGGGAACTTCTTATAGCAAGCCTTTCAAATCTGATTCGTTGGAAGTTTTCCAAAACTTAAACAGTTATTCCAAAACACGGACAACACAAAACGATATATTTGTTGTATTTAAAGGAACAGGGGCTTTTGCTGTGAAGTCCTGCTAATGAAGTGAACAATTAAATTATCCCTTGATGTTCGAATGGTGCTCTGAAAGGGGAGAACGGTTCGTGATTCAACGTTGTATGATAGTAAAGTATCACTTACAACACTGAAAAATAACATTCATTAACACCACATCGAATTTGGCAAATGTCATGCGCCTCTGTTTGAGAGTATGACTTAGTGCCTCGAACATGGAAGTAATTACCGCATTGGCAATTCTGTAGTAATGAATTTACTGTACTGTAATGCATAGTTATTGACTAATGTCTGTTTGCAAATTTCAAGCAATATAATTGCAAACAGTGAACAGACATACCGGCGAAACATTAGTTTTGCGCACGCATTTATTTTTATTATCTATAAATAAATGATGCCTATACAAGAATCATTCGAACCATTTTGTAATACGCTTGACAGACAATTATTTCAAAACGTCAGAGACGAAATATTTTTGTATCAGTTGAATTTCAAATATCGAGGTTAACAATTATTTTGAAAACAGTTTTTATATGTGGAAACAAGATCATCAGACAAAGCAATTGTTTGTTATCTGAGAAGTGCCAAAAATTCGTGTTTCAAAAATAAAAGATTATAAGGAAATATAAGAAAATTGTGTGTAAACATTATTACAAAAATTGTAAGTATAAATCCATTATAATGTACACTGTTAATTATTCTCAGATTTAAAATTAAATTTACGCATTATGAGGACGGTTCGCACAAATGTCGAATTCTTAAGAAACTTTGTGTCATTGTCACGAGAATATTTCATTAAAGATCCAACAAATTTAATTTATAATGCCTAGAGTCAGGTAGGTCAATCGAATGAGTAACTTTACTTCTTTGAAATAAATACATAATATCTTGAATTTAATCAGTTCAATTCAGCATGCTATCTTAATAACACCGTACCGATGTTATTTTTAAAAAATCCTTTTAAAACGTCCTAAAATGATGTATATTTTTACAACTACCATCTGTAATTAAATAATGTCCCATTACAATATATTTTTTTGTAAAAACAAATAATGGATTTTACATTTGACAATAGTACACCCTGTTTAAAAATGTAATTTTTAATTGGATCGTTTGATGATGTAAT
This sequence comes from Laupala kohalensis, assembly GCA_002313205.1. Classification (NCBI taxonomy): domain Eukaryota; kingdom Metazoa; phylum Arthropoda; class Insecta; order Orthoptera; family Trigonidiidae; genus Laupala; species Laupala kohalensis. The sequence continues at coordinate 1,782,035 of NNCF01125882.1, read as the reverse complement.
TGTCCCTTCATTCATTCTGTTTTGCCTGGTGTTAACTGATGTACGTAGTTCTCCTAATGTGTACGTAACCTATTATCATTGGTTATGTGAATGAGCAGCACCAGGTAAAGAAAACAATGCGCTGCATTGGAGAGCAAAGGTGTTCTTCAAAATTTCTATGTCAAATCTTCTCACTAATTTGTAAGCGTACCAAATAAATGAAGAATTAATTAACGCGCACTATATTCCGTATTTGTTCGAGGCTTAAAAGGGTATTACTGACAATTCCCGTCACGAGCAGTAAGCAAACCATCGAGAACGCCTTCAAACCATTTAACGATGCTTTGTATACCACTCCTGAAATTCGTAAATTATGTTCAAGAAAGCTGTATTAATTGCTAGGCAACCTCTCAGGGTGCGAGGTTTGGCAGCAGCGAGTTTGCGTTTAATCCTGTCTTTTCGTTCTCCTGGGAAGCCCTTCACATTGCCGCTAATCCTAACGGCTTGTTCGCGCAGTTTACGAGCCGAGATACATGCACGACCGCTAATATTTAGATAACATATAGACCGCATTATAATGAATTTATTGGTCGCGACAGGTGCGGCATTGGTAGCTGTGAATACGCGTCCGTCAAGCGTCAGTCGACGGGACGCCGCACTACGGTTGCGTTCGCGTAGCCATTTCGTCGCGGGCACAAATTATGATGATAGTCTCCATTATGAGCGGCGATGAGTATGAGGTATTTTTCTATGATCCGCCGGCTCTGGGCGACGATATTCATTGGGTCAGGTATTTCAATTAGTCGGAACAGCGTCGATGAGATTCCGCGACACATGCGCCGTATTGGGGAACGACTTGTTAATACTCCGGGGACGTTCTACGCATCGGACAAGGATCGTAAGTAGAGGAGTTGATGTGATTGTATCAAGAGTCTCTAGAGGTTTAAGACCACTTGAGTATAGCACCTGAATGAAAATCGCAGGCTGAAGTTCTCTATCGCGTTTTAAGTTAGCGTTCTCTCACACAATACGTCAGCGAGAAAGTTAATTCGCTTTCGTGAAAAAAAAGAAAAGAAAAAACGAGGGAATGAGAAATTCGGATATTAAACCTTGGGGATAAAATGATCGTCATATCCGTGGAGTAAATAATTTAAATTTGAATGCATCGCAAAACACGCGATTGTTAACTTAGTTTTATTGTCAATCTCTTTCATTCGGTTCTTAGAGTTCATTACATGACCATTAGTCTTTTTACTTATAAGGTTGTGTTATTTGAGATTCTGGATGAGAAAAAAGTCATTGACAATATTACTATCGTGTAAAAATATATTTATTTGAAAAATCCTAGGTCAAATTACTTTTTATTGTTTTTCGCCGAAGTGTGTTCACACAACTCCCGAACTTTCACTTTCCTATGCGAAAAAGAATTAATCGGAAAATCTATACCACAGCGTACTTTCGCGTAATTTAACTAAAGGGGCTTGTAAATATAAAGAACTTTCCGTGTTAGGTAATAATTCCCCTCGGTTTTCCGGACATGTCAGCTAGGTTCGTGTTACGAGATATATGAGGATCGGTTTGCTGCAGGGTTCTTCTTTGCTCGGTAGATATAGGGGAAGGAATAATGATATATGGTCGAGGGTTTGTAGGAATCGCTCTCGAGGGGGAATTTGTCCTTGCCAAAGCAACCTAGATTTAGAATTTCAGAAGTGTTTGAATAAAATGTCTGTCAATCCTTCAATCCGTTGTACGTAAATAAGATATTCAGATGTCCATGAATGATATCCTATAAATGTTTTCATATCTTCAGAGGCGTACTAAGAGATATCTAAAATATCTAGTCTCTCCATCAAAACTTTGATTACAGTTGTTCATCCGCAACACAATTTTACTATGCTAAATGCACTACTATGCCAAACCCTTGAACAAATTTGTTCAATTAATACTGCTAATAGTATTCAACTACGCGTGCATTCAATGGACGTCAAACCCCCGCGCGGTCTTTTCGAGTATAATCACATTCATTGAGAACATTAACAACAGTTAGATCAATGAAGTTTGCTAGTAGTTCCTCACTGCTAATGCTTGCTGAACCGTATAATTCCTTTCCCAAATTCCTCAGCATCCATTTCCTCCCGCAACACCTAAAACCAGGATCAATTAATTTCCTTGCATAGCAGGCTTTTAAGGGAAATCCGTTGTTCCTCCGAGAACATGCTTCACGGTGTGTCGAGTACCGCATGTTAAGGCAATAAGAGAATTATTGGAAAGCCATGCTGGGACACCGTTCTCTGCCATCGCGGCGCTTACGCGACCGTCTTTTCGCCGCGTGACTCCTCCACCTCCACGACACTTCCCGCCTCCCCCCCCCCAACCTGACCCATCAAACCCTTTCCACGTCGGCGAATGCGCCCGCGGGTGGACCATTGCAGCGATACGTTACGCAAATGCAGGCCTTAAAAATAATATCCGCTGACCCCATTTTTCCGCATGGATAATGCAGAATCCGGATAATTCGCTCCCGGACGACCCCCCGCATTTTCTCAGGTCTTGTGTTCTTTGGGTTGCTCCGCCACTTCCCGTCCATCCTCATCCCCCCACTCCTCCCGACCCGTCAAAGCACTGCGCTTCAGTGGCCCAATTTCTCCATATCCTGGCCACGGCAGAAGCAGGAGTGATTCACCAAAGCCGTCCACTTCCGTCACAGAAGCAGACTCCATCTCCTTAGCTTCGTTTTTCCCCGATCATCTCCCAATCCAAGCGCGTAATTCTAACTGTGGCACAAGTTTCGCACTCACGGGAACACTCAGCAAAATGATCCGATAAAATTAATTAGTTCTCAAAACAGTACGTTATCTGATGCTGATACAATTAATGTATCATTAGGGTGAAGTGCTGGTATCCATAGTATCCACACTGATTACTGGAGCGCGACAGACAAGCTTAATTAAAAGCTCGATAAAAATAATTGAAGATTCAATTAATACGACGTTAAATTATTCAGATTTCTATCGTCCATCCTTTCCTTTTTCTGGTATACATAAAATAATCGTCAGTAGAGTCACTGACAATTCAATCCATATTAAATGTTGAATCTTAACACGCTCGTTAAGGCTTAGCGACGACTAGATACGAGGGGTCGAGTAACTATCCCCTCCGGGAAGCGTAATAAAGCAGGCCCTTGTCTCTTAACGGAATGCAGTGGCTTAATGGCAGCGATCTCGCTTCATGTACACGAGGACACGGGATCCAATTCCGAAACAGCCGGCTTGAGGGGTTTCGCTAACTTCTGACGCGTTCCCTCGACGACTGCTAAGCGCATTCTGCGGCAGCACCCCGACCTCCACCCTATATGGTTGCTTGTTCCCGACACCACCACATTCTCTTCGCTGCAACCTTTCTCTCTTCTAACTGCTAACCTCCTCCGTCACCACATTATCTCCCACAACCATCTCTATCTCCCCCACTCTCACCATCTATGGAGCCATTTCCGTTTCCTATTTCGTCAGCTTTTACACTCTGCTTCCTCTACAATCCATGGCGTTTCCGAAACCATAGCTGCGATACCTCCACCGTAATTGGTTTTCATCATAATCTGTTGTCGTATCACTTTTTCATACAAACCTCCTGTTATGAAATAAGATAGATACGTTCTTTTTAAATTATTTTTATTATGAAACAGCAGGAATCATTTTGTCTTTGCTAGCATTTAAGTACGCCAACATCAACCCTTTATAGAAATCTCTTAGATTGCGGTGAACCTCACCGCTAGGTAACAGATTAAACATGTTACGTTCAATGAGAATGGTAGACGGGCACGNCTTTTTCATACAAACCTCCTGTTATGAAATAAGATAGATACGTTCTTTTTAAATTATTTTTATTATGAAACAGCAGGAATCATTTTGTCTTTGCTAGCATTTAAGTACGCCAACATAAACCCTTTACTACATTCTAGGAGACTGATCACATTTTGTTACCATTCTTTCTTCTCATCGATAACCATTTATTACTTCCATACATTTTCAAATCTTGAGTAGATATCTTTCCAATTTTTGTGGCTTTATCATACTCGTCAAATCGTAATGGGCCAAAGAATAGTTTTCGTTGTGCTGATAATTTCTTTAATAGCGATATAATAACGTTGCAAATGTAATCTTAAAAGTTTATTGAAATAGTTCGATCGAAAGATTCCACGGAAGACAATTTCCACCGACTCGAAGGCTGAGGCATACCGGTATAAACTGCGGCAAAGATTACATCTCTAGTGTGTAAATGTATTTTCTTAGCCTTTTCAAAAAAAGAAATGTGGAAAAACTGAAGCGAAGTAATACTTCAAATATTGTAAAAAGCAATTTATAATATAATAACAAACACTCCATTTAGGGTAGAAATATAAAATAAAAAGTTTTCATCCGTTTTTATACCTTAATGACTACTATTATACATTATTTTAATTGCGTCCTTAGAAAGGAAAGATTAACTTGTTCACGGGTCTGGTGCATCATCATTCGTTTAGAAAAACAACTAACGTGTACAAATTGAGTTATGATTTTCCGAGAACATTTATTAAACATACGTTGAACGATTTTATGTTAAACATATTCAACATTCAAGGAGTTCTTACGACTTAAGTTAAGAAATCTCTTTTAAATGTTTTAGAAGTCAAAAACAGGTTCTGCTCTTAAGAAGAATAAAGATAAAAAACTTTTTGAATCTCAGAAAAGCATTATATTTTACTTCATTTATTTTTTCCCTTAAAATAATGTTTATTTTCCATATTTAAAAAAATTGAATATTAAGTCTCTATAAAGATCTATTGCTCCTTAGATGAATAAATCACAATTCGCTGCATCAATTTTTGGTAAACCGAGAAATGTTTTTCGACGTCATTGTTTTGACGGAGTCTCTTCGCCCATACATGTCAAATGAGCAGCACCACAACCATCTATGCCATGGAGAACTCATACGAGTCCCGACGCAACACAGTAAGAGGGATGAGGAAATAACATGCATGCTGGCGATGCGAGCCATTACTGACTATAGCCCTCGGAGGAGAGCGTGTAGCGTGACGGCAGGGTTTTGAGCGATCGGCTGCCGTCGGAATTGGATATTTCCATGAATAACCTTTCGCTATAACGAGTAACGTCGGTGCAGTACGCGGAAGAAATTAAAAGTATAGTGAAAGGAAATGACGACCTTTTCAAAGTTCGCAGAACCTAAGTTCGCTACATTCATTCGAGTTCGCGAAATTGTATTTCAAGATGTATTTTGTACACTTGAAGTGAGGGAAAGAGAACAAACCATTTTATCGCGAAAGAGTAAAGCGCTTTAAAAAATCGTATTCTTACGTATCGTTAATGTCTGAAAAAGCAAAAAATATCAGATGAAAAGTTCATGTGTTGCTGATCAAATGTCTGATTTTCTCGGTTAAATGAAAAAAGTGCGTTACTCGTGAGAAAACGGAAGTCAACAACCCTTCACACAATATTTCACACCACTTATACATTTTCTTTTTCAAAGTTGATAAAACAGCATGATCACACTAAAAAAATAAGTTTTTCATTTAAACACGTAATTTAAAATCAACTACGAAATCCTTATTAAAATCCTTCCGGCGCAGAAGCGAATTACAATTAAGACTTTGCAAAGCACTAAATATTCTTCACACTTTGTCGCGACACCTATTCCCCAACTCTGTTTGAACAGACCTAAGTGGGAGAAGGGGAGCGAAGCGAGGGCAAGAAAACATACCGAACTCTCCACCACCCTCAACCCCCGTGCGTGGGAACGGTCATTAAGTGGCGCACGGGCGCACACCGCGGGTGCGCGTCGGTCTTGTAACCCCGGGCGACGGATGCGGCAGCCCCCGACAGCTTTGCGCCACATGCGACCTGTCAGCACGAACGCCAATTCACCCCTACACTGACTGCTTCTTCGTTCCCCAACCGACCTCACGTCGATCCCCCACCCTGAGGACTTCACTGCGCGTCGAGCTGCTTCTATTTTTCTTTACTTAATATTCCGTATATCCGTGCGGGCGGGCAATTTCTCGGGGCGCACCCTCCTCGACGCCGCCGCCCCCGCCCCCGCCCCCGGCACGCTTGCTGCTGCCACGAGCACGCAACCCGCCCGCGAGCACGCCCGGCGGCGTCCCGCGTCCTCGGCGCCCAGGCAACGGAAGAGTGGAAGGATGGGGTGAGCGCAGTGGAGGGAGGCGAGATAGCGAAGCGGCAGATTTTTCACCCGCGTCAAAGACAGCCACGAGGTGCTTACGTGAGGACAGGGTGGGAGGTGGGCCGAAGTAGTCCGTAGTACTCTGAACCCCCGCGAAGAGCAGGAAGGAAGGAGAGCGGAGCAGTGGAACTGGAGCCCACCAATTTCTCAGTACACTCATTCCAAGGAAATATTGCGAGCGCTAGCTGAGTATCTGGGAGCGGCAGCGACGCCACTTCGCGAAAAGCGTCCGCCTCCAGGGCTCGCCGTTGTGCTCACAGTGTGTGTGGGACGTATTTTGGGAANTGTATAAGAGACAGCTGTGCACTCGAAAAGTAAGGCGAGTGGAAACAGAGCAAAACGCTCTCAGGTGAGCGAGGCATGGGTGTATCAACACGAGCATCGAACGGGACACAAGGACGCTGCCATTCTGGGAGATAGAGAGACTGCGTGATAAATGGTGGAGGAGCGAGACGTCGGCGCGTCACACGTCGCTAACTCGCTGACGCGTCGCCGAGGCATGTGTGCCACCCCCAACCCCGAGCCGTCGGCCAAGCGTTCCCTCAGCGTTCCGGTCGAACGCGCGTCCGGTGAGCAGCCCTGAGGACACGCTGCGTTCGTGAGAAGTCGATCGGACGCGGGATCCTTTCACGTGGGGACGTGCGAGGAGGGAGGTAGTTCCGGCGGCGGAAGGAACAGGACATGGAGAGGAGCGCGCGGTGTTACCTCTATTTTGAGGGAGCTCCACAAAAAAGGTTTGATAGCATGTCACTACGCCGGAATCGCATTCACTTTTGAAGAGTGTGCTGCTGGGATAGGAGGAGTTTCTTCACGTCATTGGAGATTTGCTTCCAATAAACGTCAAAATCTGTTATCATTGCTTTGCCTTTCGGAAAAATTTTAGGCCTTGAAAGCATTTCACAAAATTTCCTCTAGGATTTAACTTTGGGTTTTAAGAACAAAGCTGGTCTTCAAGTCTTTTGTATGTTTTCAAGATTAACATGCTAAGAGGCAACAGATATGTTAAAAAGGAAATATATTTCCTCCCTTTAAAATGTTCATTTAAACGTGGTGTTAACATCAACTTTGAAAACACCTTACAGAAATATGCCATCAGAATTCGGTTAGTATTAATGATATTGTTTGAAATAAATAATTATCAATGTATTTGTTCGCTGAATCCGTGTCAAAAAATATTTGAATATTATTTGCAGACATAGTACCGTCAAAGAGGGACATCAAAGTAGACAAGAATATCAGACATAACTCAACAGAAAATAAATGTATCAAACATTAACCTGAGTATTTATTGATATAATAAAATTTACACTACTGTGCATATATATACTACTACCAAACAAATAAACTACATTGAAACAATACCGATATCTGTCCTGGAAACCTGCGATCTGGTTTGCATTCAGGGAAAATATTTGAACACCCGTTCTTCGGAAACCAAAGTTATTTGAAGCTTGTGTATTGCTTATTAGTTGTTTTCATTCATTCATTCATTCATTGTCGCGGAAACAGTGTCTTACATTTTGAACGCGACGTTTTTAAGTTCGTTTGCAGAGCATTTTTTCCTTTAAGGTCAGTTTTTATTCAGGGAATAATGAGTATAAAAACGAACACATGGTAAAACGTCCAGGGAAATATTTACTCACACGTAATTGGACACTAAAAGAGATAACTTAAAAGCAATACTCTTCACAAAATTAAACACACTATTTACATTTAATTATTCCAAGTATCATAGTTCAGCTGGATTTAAAATTAATAACTGTTCCTCAGAAATTGAAATATTCCGAATTATTACCAGCTTTTGTGGATGTTGCAAAAATCATGACAATTTTTAAGGAATGTAGTAATATCCCAATTTCAAACATCACCCCTAATACCCCTTGAGTATGTTCCTTCAGTTTCAATCATGTCAACATCTGGCACTAGACTAATTGTATTCTAATATAACAAACGATATGCCATTATTGGGTCAATTCGTTTTATTGATATCATTGCGAGCATAAATTGTCCGATCATCTATCTGCGTGACCTATAATATTTTGTCTGATTCGTTCGTCAAACAAGGCATTAAAATTAATTACCAGAAGTTGGTTTCAATACACTGTGTGATAAATTCCTTTCTGTCAGAAATAAAACCGTGAGTCAGTATGTAAAAAATTGTAAGTGTACATTACCATTGGTTGGTTTTATTAAATACTACCATTCTGGTGTCAGGTTCACAAAAAAGACGTGTGTCCATAAAACAATGAAAACTACCAATTTCTACATTTCTTCAAATGTTGTTTGTTTACTAAATGTAATGTTTATTTAGTCAAGATAAATCGAAAAGAATTTTATGGTCATTCATTTACGACCACACAATGGATAAGTTTGGTTAATATGCTACATTGAACAAATCATGTCTCGAGACAAATGGCTAAAGAATTATTAGGAGTTGATTTTTCCTAGCTTAAACTGCATGAGTTTATTTACTTATGCGCAACAATCAGCAAAATTGGGTAATATTTATCAGAGAGCGGATTTTATGAAACGAAAAATTGTTCAATTGATACAGTTTATAATATGAAACTTGTAATATCATTTAAATTAAATAAATTTTGCCCAATCAACAAGTTCAATAATAAAGATAATAGTATGTACTGCCCCATTTGTCTTGTCCCCAACACGTCAAACTACTTAACGTAAACCATGTATGTTATTTTGTTGTTACGCTGTGAGTAGAAAGTATTATTGATAGTTGTACTGAGATATTAGCATTTATTTGTATGCACAAATAAAGCATGCATTAAACTTAATAAACGCTATTTATTTTCTAAGTTGTATTTAAAGAGAATCTTACTTTACATTATTACTGAATGATCTATATTATCGAAAGAATTAAAATATCATCAGCCGTCTTACCCATGGTCGACAGTCCTGTCCCAAAATGAGTACAAGCTATAGAAATGCTAATGTGTCGAGCAAAATGTTTAAAAATTGAGCCCACAGTAGATATAAATTAGTTTACAAATATATATTTATAACTGATATGAAAACGTAAGGACTTCTTGGCTTTTGACTCCGAACGTGGCTTTAAAGTTACATCTCTGGATGATACCATAATTTGTTCTTAAGTTAAAAAATGAGAAAAAAAACTATGATAAGGTTAAGTGAATAAGTTATATGCGTGAATTTTACGTGTTACCTTAGTATGAAATGATAATTGATTTATTGATGAGTGAATCTCAACTTTCAAAATTTTGTTGAAAAATATTTTTTAAATTGCAAAATTAGTTTATCTGTAAAAAAAAATTATTTGTCGAGGCGACCCTTGTGTAAGTGAATGCGTGTTCGAGCAGTCAGGAATGTTTTATTAGAAACGCTTCTCAAATGAATTTCTTTTTATGGGAGTTTATGTTTGTGAGTGTTTTTCCTAATTCTTAATCTATGGTATAAGCCTTATTGGAACTCAAATGCATTATTTAGTGTCATTTAGAAGCACCAATGAAAGAAAATAATCCCATCCATTATTTATAACCATAGACACATGGAAACAAAACATTATAAATGCACCTTCAAACTTATGTGTTGCGGGAAAAATTTTGAATGGTAGTAATCGTTAAATCAATAATTTTGTTTCCCAATACTGTCAAAAATGTCGAGACGGAGACTCCAGAAGAAAATGAATATTATTGAATACTAAAAGAATCAATATGGCTTTCTTACAGCGTAATAATTTCAAGACAGGGCTCACGATCAGCGCATTACATGTATAACACAGAAACATAGAACTCTGTCTAATTCAGTGAAGTAATTCTTCCGAGCGTCGACAAAACAAAACCTCTCTGGAGCAGATTCATATCTTGCGCTGCAGAGGTAATTTCATGTCCTCTTCTCGGTAGTGCAGACAGTTAAAACGATAACGATCGCCACTGTCCGTCGCACCGTCGCGTCATCGCGAAGTCCCCGTGGGTCTTGTCGCAAGAGCCGATTCGCCGCAGAGAGTCGCGGCTGGGTCGCGAATGTTCCCGACACCCACGACCCTTTCCGTCCCATAATCCCTGGTCACCTCTCCCCATTCGCAACTCGCACACTTGTCCGATATGACAGGCGATATTCCGATACGGCGAGAGGTCTACGAGGTCTGTGGTTCAAGTGCACGCGAACTAACAAGAGGTGCTCGGTCGATGTTGGGCGAAGAAGGAAAGAAGGCGAAAACGTCGAACAATACTTCTCCACAATTCGCTGTGACATTAATTGCATTCCCGAGAATTAAGGGTGGTGTCATATTTAAACGTTACATATCTGCTTTAATTGGAAACGAATACAAAATCCTATGGGAGCGCTATTTCTAATACTTGCCAATCAATCTTCCGTCGCTTATGGTTTTAGGAATCATTGCGTTTATTGGATGAAATAGGTTTCATGTTAACTGGGCATGTTAAAGAACGCTTCCATCAAAACAGGATGGAATTGCTCAAAATTTGTTCCAGAAGAGGGACGATGAGTGGGAAGACAAGGGAAAAGTGAAGTCGATGAGAACTTGAAAGAGGAAGGAACTTTCCAGCGAGAGAAGAGAATTGTTTTGGAGACGACATAAAACTGAGGGAAGATCAGCACCACTGAAAATACGACCTCCGTGGCTTTGACAATGCGAGAAACGCCGCCACTGTAAAAGACAGGTTGCGCACACGCGCGAGAAACCTAGTTGTTCGGATGAAAAAGGAGCCTCTCGATCGCAAAGGAATCAAACAAATATATGTACCAGTTCTATATGACTTCTTGCGCTGCCGCCATTGTCGTTACGGCTCCATAAAGCCGCGTGAGATTACCATCTCTGTGGAGCACTGAAGGATGGACTCCGCGGATGAGAAAACCGCAGAGCGGGGAAGAGATACGGTGAGAGCGGGAGTGGGGTCGAGGAGGGGAGGCGGCTTGAAGATGACAGGGCCCGGACCACCACAATAGCGGCGCACAAAAGCCGGAGATTTCTGGCTGGCGGGTGCGGCACACAGAGCGCGCTCACGCCGTCTCACCCGCCGCGCCCCGTTCGCGCCCACACCAACTCAAAGCTCCCGCCGCCCTTGAAGTAGGTGAAGGCGCGCTTTCCACAGCGCCGACTCCACAGCGCCGACTCCACACAGCAAACGTCAATTTGATTAACATTCGTGATACACCAGCGCGCGGTGCAAACGGAAATAAAGCCCGAAATTACAATTTTATTCCACTCCTTTTTGCTTTGGTCTCATAAACGAATTTTAATATACCGCATGATGGGGCGCCATCTATTTTTGCATACAAGAAAGAAAATATTGCAAACTCTTATCATCATAGCAAGTCTCATTTCTAGCTCAAAAGTGGAGCGAGCATTCACGTAAGTAGGGCTCCTGAATACAAAGGAAGCGGTCGACATTTAGTAAGTTTGTTTGTCGGAACTTTAAGGCACCTCTCTTTCGCCTTCGCAGGGGCAACGCCTTCTTGCTGCGCGTGCTTGCCAGCGGGTGAAGTGGGTGAGATGGCGAGCGGCGGAGCAGGGCGGAGGAGGAGAGGTACCAGGGTCGCGCGCGCCGAGTTTCATTAATTAGCGCGCTTGTGCGGCCGGTTGCCCCCGCCCGCCCCCAAGGCGCCACCAAGGAGCTTGAGGACCCCCTGATTGAAGCACGGGGGCGTTCCACGAGACGAGGCGCGAGGCGAAGGAGGGGTCGCCACGAGGCGCCGCGATGCAGTGAGTGGTGGCAAGGAAGAATGAGGGAGGACCGCGTGGGAAGAGACGACTCGCGGGGCAACGCCGGGAGAGCGAGCAGCAAAGGAGTCACTGTTTCTTCTTCTTCTGCCACTGATTCTACCCACCCTCATCCCACACGCCTTCCCCACTCCTTCGATCGCTACCGATCGGCGCGTGAAATTGTACAGCCACGTAAATCCAGTCGCCGATAATTGAAAGTCCGCAAGCCACAACGTTGTCCGGTGGCGATGGAGGTGGTGGTGGAGGACCTTGAGTTGAGGAATGGTGACGGTAGGAAAGCTCGTGGCGACGCGCGTCCTCTCCCCTCTTGCGAGGAAAACGACATCCCCGCCGTTGCCTGTTCTTTCGACGTCGGCGTATCTGAGTTTCCACCTCGGCGCCGGCGGCTGTGACGCCTTCGCCCGCCTTCTCGGCGCCACCACCACCACCGGCACCATCGATCGCGATGACGTGATTGCGCCCACACCCCCGCAAATCATCCCCTGCCGTTGCCGAAGGCCCAAAGAACCTTAATGTAGTCGACGATGTGCTCGGAAACGTCCCCGACCACCGTCGTCGCCGGTGCGTTTCCAACGCTTCCTCACGACCGCAGACGCCAGCATCATCCCCTCCACCAAGTGCTCCCAAACCTACATTATGCATCCCCACTGGTTTTCCAATATAATAATTTTATTCCCCCGGAACGGTGGCTTCGTGCGCGGTGAAATTGACAGTTAATGATCCTGCGCCCTAGAGCCGCGACAAGGTGTGAGGTACTCCGAGCTGCTCCTCTAGCGCGTGTCGCGTTCTTCTAGGAGAGGGAGTCTGTGGAAAAATGAGATGAGTCGAAATCGACGAAAGGGAAGGGGAGGGGTCGGAGACCTTCCTACGGACAGGAGATTGCACTTCCTCAGAAGTCGTCGCAAGAGACTGTCTCTGTCTCATCCCTACCTTGCTCAATAGAATAAAAGACTTCATTCCCCCCTGTTTCGTCGAGCAGTATATAAACAACCACTTACACAAAAGACGCACATCCATTTCATTTGTCGCAAATGGTACGAGGTGGAGGTAGATCGTTTTGGCCCGCTTTTGCAAGTGCACACACCTACCTCCCCACTCTTAAATCTCGTCTCTCCTGCTGCAATGCAGGTTTCGCCTTCTATTTCACCCCATTCGTGTAAAATGAAGTCAAGTATTCGTTCCCTTTGCATGTTTCCCACATTCCTTGAGAGATATAATGGAAAGTGCACCACTCAAATACGTGACTACGCGATGAATGTACTGGTTCCGTTTGGCGCCTGTTGTGTTAGAGATACTATGGAGCGAATTGTCCAATCGCCTTTGGGATATCACTGAAGCATACAAAATACAAGTAGTCAAAATTATAATCTCTCATTTATCATCATCAACATCATATTATCATTATTATTATTATTATTATTATTATTATTATTATTATTATTATTATTATTATTATGTCATACTTTATCATACTCCTTCCCTATACAATTTCTTCATTCACGATCTTGACAAATTTCTTCCTCAAAATTAATAAGTATTCATGAATATTTAACAGTTATAATTTCCTAATGTCTTGCACACTTTATTCCTTAAGCGGTTTAATAAATTTACTCAAGTCAATGCACGTATTTCTTATTTGCACATTATGATCATTTCTTACAGATTGACCAGACAATCAATTTTGCTACACACTTCGTAAAATATAATGACATATTTAATACAGATATGGAATTCCACATTTAGAAACAGCTAAAGGATTTTGTTAAAAACCAAAATTGGTATATATTCCCATATTCAAAACGCTTAAAAAGCCACCAAGAAAGACACTAAATAAATTTATTCCTGACAATTTCTCTTTTCTTCTAAAGTTAGGTTTAAATTTTTTTTCCACAAAATACTGTAGATAGCGTCAATTAATACATAAAAACCAACGCATAAAATGTATGCAACAGCACATTCAGCAACATTGCAGCATTGAGCTATGTTAGAATGTGATTTTATGTTTCTACTGAAGCTATATTATTTCTGAAGATCTTCAAAATATGATCTCATGTTTCTCAAGTATTTCCTCCTGAATGATTTATTTTTGAGTTCCGTTTCACATATTGTGAGCAAACATTCAACCATATTTTGCAGTTTTAATTGTTTAGTTTCCATCATTTTAATATTTATAAAAAGAAGTTCCTTTCTTATTTGATGTAATCCATTGAATTAACCTTCCTTAAATCAAATCTTCTGTGCATAGCTATTTAATAATAATTCATAATACATTTATTGTAAAAAAAGCAGTAACCTTTCTTTTTTTCTCTCTATTTTTATGTTTATATAATTATGTTGATTCGTCTTGTGTTTTAAATAATTTTTTAAGCTTCATTTTTTGAATGCGACATTATATTGACTAATACATATAATTACTTAAAGAGCCTCTGTTGAAGTTTGGCGGTACCCATATTGCAAAGGGCAGTTTCGAATGCTCTTAAGTTTACGTTCTCAGTGTGTATACCTGACTGTATCATATGCATCCCGTAGCCTAAAATTGAACAGTTTCATAATACAGTTCCACTGAGTGCTTATAGAAATGAGCGACGAGCGCTGACTCTCTGCCTACCTACCGATGTGGCCGAGTAATCCCTCTTTCTACCTTGCCTCTGCTCCGTGCCCATTACTCACTTAGTTGTAATATTTGATTGAGAAATGATTTTATATATTTATAAATATATAGTTGATATATTGGTATTTTTAATTTAAGAAAAACAACGAAAAATGATTCCCAACTCGACGTAATGACATTAAAAGATCAAAAATATAATTATTCTCAAATAAGTGGTTTCACATTCTTGTCCATTCACTTTGTGTTTGGTATCATTTTTGTTATATTTCACCGCATTTCTAAAATACCGAAATATCTGCGATCTCTTTATAAATATGAATACCATCATTTTTCATTTAGAGATAGTAAGTAGAGAACTAATGGGTCCAACCTCTGGGCCATGCTGTTGTTCCTAGGGGATTACAAGTAGATAGATAGGGACTCAGCGCTCTCCACTCAGAAACAGACTATGGTTTTCTTCGTGCAAGTAATTCTCACGCCGTTCTATATACAATTAGTTCTTTTCTGAACATAATGTGCGGAATTTACAGTTGGAAGTACACATCCCTTCCCACTCCACATCCCTAGCCTTGACCTTGGGGCACCGTCGTAGCAGTAAACGGCGCAGATGGGACGATAATGGCGATGACCGGGTGGCGCTGCGAATGCCCTACGGAGCGATGGACGGCGCTGTCTTGATGACCTGCGGGCACTCCCCAACTTCACCCGCACCCCACTAGCTTCTCCGCTTTCCCGAGCCAAGGGAGGCTGCTCACTACTAACCTCACTCTCACTCCTGATTGCAGAGCAGGAAGACGAGTTTCCGCTCGTCCACCTGCATCTCCGTAAGTGACGAAGGACATCAAGCGCGTAGGCGTCCCATATTCCAAATTACCTACACCTCAGAGAATGAATGGGGATTTATATCTGCGTAGCGGAAAAAAGCGAGGTGGGAGTAAACGGAACGCGCCCTCTAAAGAGATATAATTTCCATTGCGGAGGCGAGAGTCCTTCTTTCGAGCCCTCAGAGTGCATGGGCCCTAAGCAAATTGAACGCGCCCGCACTGACCTTGAATGGAGTTCTTCTACTCTCGAGAATCCACCTCATGCTAATCGTAAAATAAAATATGCGGGGATTTATTATTAGTTATCCATTACATGGTTGCGTACTCATCAGTAAGTTAATTTGCCTAAAGCAAAAGCTAATCTCTATTACCAAAACAGAAAATAAATGACTAACACGAAGAGACATTGCGTAGCCCAACCTTAAATGACCTTCCAAAAAGAGTTCACAACAATTTTTTTAAAAAAATTCGTTTATTTCGCCGCTAAGACTTCCTGACTATGAGCTTCTTTGCGAGAAAATGCTCTCAGAGTCACATCACTTGAATTCGTAGAAACTCATCGGTGGTCTGTTTAAAAACCTTGCACCCTCTCGGCCCTTCACACAAGAACCGCAACTTTCAGTGTAATTGCCCATGCGATTTTTCGCTGGTATTTGTTGTCAGCGGTACGACTCCCTTTGCGACGAGAGAGCAGCATTCCAACAACCATTGCCAAATGGGACTACTCGGCCAACCGGCCACCAGCGGCGGTCCACTCAAGTGCTCGTTGGCGGGCCGGCTCGCCGAGCACGCAGTCTCATAACGCACACGAGGATTGCGAGGAACGGGGAAAAGGGTCCTGCGGGAAAGGGGCCGTCGGCAGCGGTCGCACTCTGCCTGGTCACCGGCAAACCCCATCCCAACGACCGCAGCGTGCCGCCGTCCGGCTCAGGTCTCTAATAGATTTTTGGATTCACGGCACGTCGAAAACCACAAATATTTGCGCGGCCGTAACTCTTCGCTAGCCAAGGTTTCCCTTGGTTTTCTCGACCCCCAAAATGCCGCGCCTGAGGTGGAGGTGGCAACGCCAGACGGCCTCTCTCGACCGGATGCTCCCAAGGCCCGAGGCAACCGGGAATCGCCGATACACAGTTTATATTTCGGCGCTCCTGCGGCTACGAAATAACCTAAGGTTAGGGTTTGGATTGTGGAACAAGGGGAGTACGAGTGATGATGGCAAACAGAAAACGGAAAACGGCTCTACCAAAAACTAACACAATAGAGGTTCTGGCGTCCAGGAGGGAACGAACAGGACGAACGGAGGGAGGTAAAGGGAGGGTGCGACGTTCGCCTCCTTGGTATTCGCCTCGCTCAAGATAGAATTAAACAAGCCAGCGTAGAGTGGAGGATTTCACCATTCTCCACCCGCGTGCGCGCCGCCGCCGCTACGCGTCTCACTTCTCTTTCCGCGCTCTCACCCCTCCATCCTCGCGCTTCCCGGACTTCAGTTCTCAGGCGGAGGCGCCGCCGCCGCAAGCCCAGGGAGCCGGCGCGGCGGCGCGTAAGAAACAACACGCTGCCGACGCCGCACGGGGCGCAAACAACGGAACAGAGGGAGAGGAGCGGGGAAGGAGACTGTTGTGTCTGGTGAGAAGGGGACGAGTGTGAGGTGCGGAAGGAAGGGTGCGTCGACGACAAAGAGGGCAGCGTGGAGAGAGTGTTTCGGGGAGGACCTCAGGGAAAGAGGAACGAAGCAAGAAACTGTCCTAGCAGAGTGGAAGCGATCTAGGTGGAGACTAAGAAGATGGGAAGAGTCAGAAGAATGGAAGGCGTGGAAAGACTAAAAAATCATCTAGATAAACCGAATGGGAGAGACATGAGTGCAACGTGACTCGGAAGGGGGAGGACTAGAAACGTGGAGGTTCCGTCGCACCATCTTGAGAAGGGGTAGGGTTGCTGGCGGCAACAGCCACGCACAACTTGATGGCGAGGAGGGGAGGGAATGCTGCCGAGAGCCATCGTCTAAAAGACGCGGTGACGCACGAGCGCCAGCAGGTCTACCAACCCCTTCGCGAAATCCCGCTCCGACGGCGAAACGAGAAAGGAGAAGTGACGGCGGATAACGTGGGAACGTTCGCTGTCGAGCGCCTGACTCGCATGCAACGTCTATGTTATGGGAGAGAAGGAATCTCCTAAGGTGGAAAACCTACAGAGATTTGGTTCGTTTCGGTAGATTGATGGAAAGAGTTTTAAATCCACTGTAGATAACCATAGTAAGGGTACTTCTTGAGCTGAATGTAAAGAAAAATGAACTTCTTTACGTCTTCAATAATACGATCACTGTAATGAGTACCACAATGTTTTCCACGTATATCCATCTTTCCTGTTCATTTTTCAAAACCGTTATGCCAAATCTTCTTTAGTTTAGTTTGTGATATCGGGAAATGTTTGAGTTTGTACGCATATCAGTAAAGTTTCAACTTTTTGATAAAAGATACTAATATCTGACTATGTTTTAAAAAATTTCCCGTCGTATGATTACTTTATGTAACTTCATGCTGGGTATTTTCAATAACTTTCTTTCATTCATAACTACGTTTATGTGGGTTTCTGAACATAATGAAGATGATATGTTGTGTCCACAGAAAGAGAGTGGCGGATTTATCACAAATTTTGGAATGGTTTTGTTTAGCGACGAAACATTAGGTACCAGTAACAATGACTGCTCGAAGAAAAATAAATGATTAGAAAAATTGTTATTTTCAAGTAAATGTATTACAATGTATTAAAATTTTAATTACTTTGTTAGATGTTTATAATTCGAATATAAGTAATTCACACTCACAGCTTTATAGATTATTTATAACTCTACAATATAGCTTAAAAAAGCCTCATTAATCCCATCTAAACTCTTGAGTTTTCAACCTATTTAGGTTATTTTAAAAAAATTTTAATACCACGTTTTCTATCACAAAAGTGATAGATATCTGCTCGTTCATTTTCCAACCTTTATGAATTTTCATGATATAAACACGCAATTTAAATATTCTGGAAATTATTGGTAACCTGTCTTTGGATGGTTAAATAACTGATGCTAATAAAAAGAAGCATAGTGTTCTATTAATTATTGTTAAATGTATCGTTGTACATTTACTCACAACGTAATATTAGGTTGCAATTTGCATAGTCTTAGCGACATAGCATTATGTTGAAGTATTTGTACACGTTTATGTTTAAAAAAATGTGTACTGTTCACGAGTGCGTAATATTAAATTAGTTTCACTAGTATCTCTTATATCAGATTTGTTTCCATAATCCTATTTTGAACATGGTTATCTACAAAATTATTTTGATTACACTTCGGCAAATAATTTTTGATGACCGATTATAATTTCGTGTTTCGTGGGGGATTGTGGGAAAACGTGTACCAATAACTGATCCCTTCAATATTGATTTTGTAATAATTAAAGAGTAATTGTATATAATCAACCGGGAATATTAAGTCCTATCTGAGCTATATTCAGTGAGGATATATAAAAACCTTTTCTAATATATATCAAAGTGTATGGTAGTTTTTCAATACGCTCACTTTACTATAAGTTTCAATTGCAAGTTACCTAAGTATATGAGGGTATTGAGTATCTTTGGTTAGAAAGAAGGCAACTAAAAGGTCCTCGAGTTTAGGACGATGATGTGATTATCTGAATAAAAGGGGCTAAAATATATCCTAATACAATAATATAGCTGCCTGTTCATTTTTTGCTTGTAGTACGTAATAGGGAACAACAATTCAAAGCATCAAAGTTTTAAAAAGTAAATTGTTCCTAATTAAAGAAAACTGTCAAAAAATGTTTAGGAGCTACCAGATCTTGCGCAAATACGAGTAAAAACCAATTTAAATCCAAATGACAAAATCCTATTGGGTAATTAACATGGAAATAAAATTCTATCATTTATATATTAGTATGATTTGATTAAGATAAAGATAAAATGTGAACAAAGTATTCCTAAAACTTTCCTCAATTCCTCAATAATTAGGATAGTATGCGTAATACAGGTACGAAAAGGATTTGCATAATTACAAAATAGACTCCTTTAATATTTATTTAATTTGTTAATAAATAATTTGTTTAACAATGTATCAATCATTAACCTAGCCCACATTTTGTTGAATGATCTGCTGCATATGAAAAAAAAACCCAGGTCTAAAATATTTGTATGAGACTATGATGTGATATGTCTAAAGAAACAAATTGGAGTGTAAAATATGCCATATTTAATTTTTTATATTCTAACCACTTGTTATAACTTTTGCCACAATATTATTATTGTTGTTTTATTGTTTATGAATTCCTCTGTTGAATAAAGGTCCAATATTTCGTTACAGCAAATTCAACGTGTATTATTTATTGCAATTAATTAGATGTAGTCAAGGGGCTTTAATAAACCTTCGCGATATATACGTTTATTAATATTCATGTTTTTTTCTAGAATGCTAATCCGTAGGTGCATTCCATTTGATGAAAGAGCCCCAGCACGGGCACTCGAAGCGGTCGACCGTAATGTTCACCCTCGATAAGCATCGACGTCGCCTTGGGTTGGAAGCGTGCGTTTCACGTCTCACTGACCCCTATATCTCTTTATGCTGAGTCCCTAATGAGTCAGAGAAGATCATCACGATCTACAAAGAAGTAGCTGTGCCACCTCGTTTCCAATTGCGAGTCTTGGAAGCGAATGCATTATGCCAGATAAATATTTGCAAAGACAAACAATTGAAGTTATTGAAACGTACTTCCGGTGAGATTAGGATCTACACGTGTTACAACAATACGTAAGAGTTGGAATTACTACACATAGATTCTGTAACAGAACTTACATCTGATCCAAACACCATTTCCTTAAACTTTTTCTGGGTATATAATCCAAAGACGTTGTTCCCAAGTATCATTTAGCATTTCCCGCACCACACTCTTGAGAAAAATATAGAACAAATGGTAAATTGCAACTTTTTTTGTGGGGCTTTAAGGAATCGTCAACAGCAAGGTCATTAAAATTGCAGCTTTGTAAGATTTATATTCAGATTCTTTCGTGTGAAAGCCTTCATAGTATTCCATTCCAGAAGAGCAATACTACTATTTTATTAAAATAGCATACTTACTATATTTAAATTAAGTAATAAATGTTTGTATTACAGCTCATAAAGTATTTTAAGTGCTGTGAGACCAATGAGTAAATTATTAGGACAAAAATTAAATGTGGCCGTTATATCCGATACTAAAAATCCTGGTTTTTAAAGAAGCTGTAATATAAGAAGAAATTTCCTGTAGTAGGGTAAATAAACTGATACAAGTAAGAACAGACGCTGTTACACAATTAAACATTCTTTAATAATATTCCACAATGTTTCCAACTTCTATAGCGTTTCCACTTTAGAAAAACCGTTCTCTAGTTATTAAGTATCTCAATTTTATTCGGGTTATAAACAAAAATGGTTCAATTAGATGTTCCAACCATTAATGGTACACATATTTTTACGATGCAAATGACAGTAGAGTTGTCTGCATTTTTGTAAAGATTTTCTTCTTAACATTATAAAAATCTGAATCAATGTCGAAAAGTATTTTTTAAGAAAATCCTTATTTAATTAATTAGCTGATTGTGATGTGGTTTTGTCTTCTTTGTATCGTGTGAACGTAAATATTTCATAATTGTTAACTTACATTATTGGTTTCACTTATTCACGTAACTAGTGATGTGTTTTTTACGATGCTGTATTTAAAAATGTTTAATTGTCAAACATTACTCCATAATTGTGACTTTATTGCGTTAATTAATTTTTGCAAATATTATTGTTGAAACAAGCAAACTGCATCAAGTTATTCTTAACTTTTGACGTAAATGGATAGGAAATTGAAAAATTGAATAAGAAAAGAAACGCAATTGATAGGAAAATATAACAATTCATTCTGAAATGAATATTTTTAATTAATAAGGTTTTTTTTTGTGGGGCTTTAGGGCTCGCCAACATCGAAGGTCATTAGAGCCCATATAAGTTTTTGTTCTGTTGATGACTTTAATAAGGTTTCATAAAATTAATATTTGAATAATAGTTTCATGTAAAATGATGATAAAATTACTTTGTAATTACCAAATGGATACTACAATTGTAGTTACATATGATTATTTCACTATGGAACCAAATGTAACATTTCTTTGAGTTCTACACGTGGTTCTCGAACGTAGTCTTACTTTCCATAGAACTGGATCCACATTTGGATACGGTCAGTGTCTTTGATTGCAACGTGTAATAATAAAATTGTACCGTTATTTAAATAATTATAATTTTAAGTATGTCCATTTCAATAGAGTGTCTNAACGTGTAATAATAAAATTGTACCGTTATTTAAATAATTATAATTTTAAGTATGTCCATTTCAATAGAGTGTCTGACACTTGTAATGTACAGATATCATCAGGTACAGTATAACAGTGAAGATCATTTTCACAAAATTACACGTGTTCTACATAATTAAATCTCCATGCTAGCAAACAAGAGCTCCCTGACCAACTCGCATAAACACTTTCGAGTTTCCAGCATGATTCCAGTAGCAGGTAGTATTAGTATTTTATTACTACTGTTATTATTATTATTATTATTATTATTATTATTTTGTGCACTTACTTTTTCTCTGTTCGAACAGGTAGTTGGGGCGGGTTTGTACGCAAAGCCGGAAGTAAAGTTTGGTCTTAGTCGAGACTAAGAAATTATATTGTTATTATTATTATTATTATTATTATTATTATTATTTACTGACTAAGATTTTTCTTATGTGTAAGAACTGATTCTTATTAGATGGTATTTTTTATGAAATGTTTGAAAACTACAATTCTTCCGTATCAATTACAACGAATAACAAAAGCGATAAATTCACATAATCACTGCTTTAAGGAATAATATTGTGTTTATAAAAAGTGTTCTCACTTTTATAAGATGTTTTCACTTTTATTTTCTTAAGTAATTTGAAATTCAATCATATTAGTACAAGATTAAAATCTTCCTAATACCGAGTAAAATCCATTTGGAAAACAAATATTAAAAATTATTATTGCAAAATATGATTACTCTAATACAGTATATTGTAATAATTTTCAATATAAAAATTTGTAATTAAAATTGGAATACAAAAGAAAATTGGTACAAAACTTCCTTTTTTGAGCCCTTAATTATGTAAAATAATTAATGAACGTATGTTGCCCTCCGCGTTATTTTTTAGCAACAATGCTTTTTATTTTCCGCTCATAAGTTATTCGTTTTTATAACAAAAGATACTTGTAAAAATATGTCTAAATAAACGTGTTTTTTAGTATTTTGAGCAACAAAGTTTTATATCCTATCTTCCACACATTCGTATGGGAAATAAACCAGGAATTATCCAGGATGCTACCACCAAGTACATTTTAATGTTGTGCTGATTCACTACATAAACTTAATTTAAATTCGACAACAAACTTACTGTCATACACCTGCCAAATATCTTCATTGTTGATGTCATTATGAGTGGCACTCCCGGAAAGATATTTCATTACGAAAATTAGCTCATGTTATCCAGCTTTTAATGATAATGTTTGAGATCCACACATATAATTTTAAAATTCGTTTGGTTTGGATGAACTGGTGGATAGGCGCACGGTCGGGGAATTCTAATTATTGAAGAGGAAAGGGCTTGTCGTGGAAAGATTAAGTTGACCATATTCTAGCCTACTCCTGGTCAAGGAGATGAACCCTGCTACAGTCCTTTGACCACTGGTGCAATTTACTATTAGCCATCAAGCCCGTGATTCGTTTGAAAAACGTAAATAGCTACGAAAACTGGGAAATCGGAGTACGGTGGAGTAACAGCGGATTGAACACAATAGTTTCCTGTTCAACAATGCACTCACATATTTATGCGGATAAGGAAAGTAGAAATGAATAACGGAAGCCATGATATATGACTAGTATTAAATACAATTCCAAAATTATCGCTAAGCAGTCGAACAAGCTATCTCACATATTGTCACCAACCATGTTGATCGAAAAATTATCTTCGTCATACATCCACAAAAATGAAGGCATCCGAGAAGTAAAATAAGAAAAAAATCTTTGCTTCGCGAGTCCTCGACGTGAGTCGCCAAGAGCGGGCCGTTTCCCTAGGCTTCGCCAGCAAAGTCGACACGTCTTATTTCCCAACACTTCACACCCTGATATTGTACATTTACAATTCAGATACCACGGTATTAAATGACATTTCGCCATTACCATGCTTTTCTCCTCCATGCCGAAATTTTAATACATTTATCGCGCATCAAAGGTGTGGCGATGGTGACATTGGGTGAGACCCTCTTTCTACTCCTTCTCCTTGCACCCACTCACTCTTTGAGTCTCGAGCGGAGAGGACGGCGCTACATACAAAAAAATACGTTGCGCCAGCGAAAAAGCAAAATCTCGTATTCGCTGGAACATAATAGGAACGCCAAACAAAGCCTTCAAAAAACGAAACGCAATGAAAGGTTAATGAAAGAGTGAAATGAAACGAAGCCGAGCTAAATATGTAACACAAAGCTTGCTCTAATCGTGAAGAGTGGGATGGGAAGGGGGGGGGTTGCTCGCGGCTACGTTGGCGACGGGTGGCGTCAACGGCTTCGGTCTCCCTTCTTCCCTCCGCACCATCGAAGGCGAAAGGAGAAGTGCTGGGTGGGAAGGGATGGCAAAGGGATCGGCGTGTGGTTTGATAGGGCTCGCCCATCGCTTGTTCAGAGGTCAACCGAACGCGAACATTTCGCAGTTACGGAGGTTACCACGAAAATGAGCAACATCGCGTAGGATCTTTATCTTACTTTGGAACATTAATCTTACTTCCGACATGTAATGGATGTAAAATTCTACCGCGTTCCGGAATTCTTGACAACAATCAGCTTTAAAATGGTTCTCGAGGAATTGGTCAAAAAGATGTTTAATTAGTGACCAAACCCTGGAGAATCGTTTTGTAGCTGTGCTATTGCTTACGAATGGAATATTTTGTGGGTGGGCTTCAAGCGGACAACGAAAAATTCTTCAGCGTCTTCAACGAACTTATATCTTTTTATCAACAATTCATGTATTACCTTTATGATAATAAATGATTCAAGTATTAAAATCTCTGAAAAATTAATGAAAAATTTGAAAAACAATGGAACAATTTCACAAGTAGAGAATGACTAATGAAAATACTTTTGATTCAAAAAATTGAAGGAATATTTCCGACATATTTTTTACTATTTAGCACCCATATTTCGGAGTATTTGTCTATGTTCCTAGACTTGTTTATTAATATCTCAACTCTCGTCAACTTCATTCATATACATAGACTAAGTACATCAATAATGAAACATCAATTTAAGATTTACCAAGTTAACGCCATATGACATACATTTGCAGCATTAACCTTGTGAAGAGCGTGGAGAAATTTCTGGGATTGAGACAAAGAAACAAAGATTTATATAAACATTTCAGATAGCTTTAAATTATAGTTCAAACTCTTTAATTTCACAACGCTGTTGGTACTACAATATCCAATATCCCATATCGATTCCCGAGCACTTACACATGATCTTTCATTTGACTACATGCAACAGTAATTGCGTCTGAAATGGGATGCTTATTCAAAATATTGGGTACATTTGTCCATTGTAGAGGCCAAAGGTCTCCAAATGGCGGAATCACGAAGGTCACATTTGAAATGATAACTCTCGATTTGTACCGGACGACTACTTATAAGAAACAAAAAAGTATTTGTAATGTATTATCATAAAAAACTATATAAATCATAATTAATGCTTAAATGTACGTCAGTTAGAGATAAAAAATATTATTTGAATGAAGAATTTTTAAAAAAATTATAGTCCTACTTTGGTATGTGTTCTTGAGTTCTCCCTTAAATTTATGTCCGTATTTTGTTTTTGTAAACAGAGAAAAAGATTTTTCACTCTTCGATGTAGTCTAAATTACGTATAAGAAACTCCATTCAAAGTCTTTGATCTTTGGAAATATTTTTCTAGATTATTGTTGAAAAATCCTGGAAGACTTTCGCGAAATCATCCTATGGAGATCAACGATTTCAATTTGCAATGCTGGTAGAAAATTTTTAGTTTCACTGGAGAAAAGTATTCTGTAATGCAGCAGGAACACAATTTAGCAGCCTTTATCATTTTCACAAACTCACGAAGATGAGGATTCAAGAATTGCTCGTCACTTTTAAAATTAATCTCGATTACCAATCATGGACGCGGGATTAAATCAAATCCTTAACCAAACGGATCTAACCCGCAGGCCATATTTTGGAGAGCTTTCATGTAGACGAACCCTCAAATAGGAGGGAGAAAGGGACAAATCCGAGGAGAATGTCAAAAAACAAAAATGAATCCCGTTTGTGAGAGTGGTCGGAGACCACTGTGAGCATAAGCTGTCAAATTTTTACTTTGTATCGGTATATTTAGTTATCAGTCGGGACTTGTCAATAACAGACGATCCACCCCAAACTGTCTGATTGAGTTAACACGGAGTCTGGTTGAGTAAACTCACCTTCTTGTTTTGGGGCTCCGCAAATTCTCCCAAATAACATGAAGGAAAAGACATTTTGGATAATACATCACTATATTAGTCATTTTATTTGTTATATTACATATATCTAAAAAATAAAATTAATATAAATTATGCTATTCACAAAAACAAAAGCATTTTAAATTACTGATTCATTGTTAATTAGATGTATACTTTAATGTTGATATATTTTAATATTATTAACCGAATGATATTCATTTATCGCATTTGAGTTGCAGTGTCAGTTTCCGCAAAACCTTTTTCCGCCTCATAACAGATCCGCGAACTTAAGGAAGGGATCAATGTTCAGCATAATAAACAACACAGCAAATGAGTAATGCTTTAAGATAAACACCAATAAAATAATATACATTAACTTCTGTGTAGTATGGCGATGTATTTGAAAATTAGCTACAGGAATGCGATATATTGGTATACGACATATTGGCATGATATGCGTATGTCCAATTTCTATGTTCAGCGGTTTACTTTAACAGGCTTTCAATTTACTACATAATACTTTTGCAATGTACCCCATTTTTGCAATGAAAGTGAAAAATATTTCTTTGTCGGTAGTGGAGAACGCACGAAAAATGTTGCAATACATTTATTACAAGGGTGTTGTGATCGCGGAAGACATTAATACAATTTCACAATTCAACGTAATTACTATCGTCAGAGTCTCTGGAAGAGCAGAAAATCAGAAATTGAAAAGCAAGGATCGGCTGATATTGTGTGATTCGACGAACTTCAAATTCGAGTGAAACGTTTCAAAAATTCCGCGGAACATTTGTTTGAAATATAATCTATATAGCTAAGTGAAGTAAAGTATTAGCCATTACATAAAGTACATTAAAATTTATTTATACAGTAGATCTGAAACACAAAATCTCGTTCACTTTTTCTCCATAATTTGATACCCAGATGAAAACTTATTAATTTTAGAGAAGATTTGTGCAGGGATAATGTAAGAACACAAAGAAGAAACCTGTGTGTGATACTCTTTTTTGAAAAATAAAACAAGTCTGTTAACTTCCTATCGTTAAATTTTGCATAAATCATTTTGATGAAGCAGTGGTCATTACTAATGAACATGAAGAAATATTATTCTAAACAATATATGTAAATTTTAAAACTGGAAATAAGAGGGGATCCATACTGAAGAACTCATGTCAATTAGAAGGGTTTCGTAGAGTGAGGAGAGTTCTTTTAATTGAAGTATAGAAATTGAAGAGATATTTTTCCTAATACCGGTTTTTTAACAATGATTCAAAACGGAATGTTTCTTGCCGGGCTATGGGAGGAATAGCTCAAAGAAAGTGTGTAACTAAAAATGTGACAGAGAAAACCCAACTAATTGCGTTACTAAAAAATACAGAAAAATGAAGGGACACACGCGAAACAGTACTCGCATATCTGAATCCACATCTAACTTTCCTGATTCCTCCATATCAAAATCCAGTAACTTTAGGCCGGGTTAAGGCCGAGATCGAAGAGTATAAGATTGCCACGAATTCCAACGAAAGACTTCTTCGTCCGAAGAGGAAACTAACAAACGAATTGGAATGTTACTCAACTCTAGATTAAATAATGGCTCTCACAAGCTCGGCACACCAATTTTTTTTTCTCGCGCCCAATCCGGGGATCGATTCCGGCGCCGGTCCGTCCGGGGTCACGGCGCGCGGCGAAGTCTCGAGCCGTCGGTGGCAGCGACGGTGGCGGCGGCGGCTGTATCGGAGATTAAAGTGGAGCCGCAAGTAATTATAGCGAGCGATCGATCGGAGCAGCGGTGCGGTACGAAGGGCGCGCGCCTAAGCCCCCACCTGCAAACGCGAAACGCCGCCGCCGCCACCACCGCTGCCTCTGCTCTGCTCTGCTCTGCTACCGCCGTCGTCTTCCTCACCCCGCCTCCAATGCGCTGCCGTCGACGCCGTCGACGCCGCCGCCGCCACTGCTACTGATGGGGTCGCGAGCTGTCAGCAAGAGACTAGACTCCGTTTCACCTAAGGGGTCAAATTTTGACAAGGAGTTATCTTCCAGCATTGTTCAACGTACTCCGACTTTTCGGGCGTTTTGATCGACGTAGCTCCTGGAAAAGAACGGTTTTTGTTTCCGACCAAAGACATATCGATCAGTCATTCGAAATACCTTTTTTTAAATTTCAAGTTTAGCGCGGCTGATGATGTTGTGAAATACCTACTGCTAAAATATCTATTGAAAAAGATAAAAATCTAATTTACTTGAAATTAGTTTTTTCTTCATTTTCTACAAAACGAATAATCATTAAATCGCAAACACGCATATTTATAGAAAAATGCAAAACGATTAGTGTTCGATACATTAAAGTAACTGAAATTCTCTGTGTTCTAACTGGCAACTGCGACACTATTATTTTGAAATATTTTAAAGTTAACGATTGATGGAATTATGACCATTATTCTATTTAATTTTTTCAAGATATATACACGAGTTGTTGCTCAACATTGTTACCAATATCAATTCGTAGAACGAATCCAATTTCAAATTTGGCTGTCGTTTACTATATTTACTATATCCAGTAACATTTGGGAGAAAACGTGATGAGAAGAATGAGGTCAATTCAACTTTTATTAATACTCTTTTGTAATAAATATAATAACCATTTTTTAAATTAGTTACGTTTTTTTAATTTCTTCAAACAATTTTCATAGTCATGGGTCGAATTTTGTCATTACATTTTCATTCTTCTTCCGACATAAAATTACTTAAAATATGTTGAGTACTGATTCATTACTACTTACTACATGAACCAATCATTTTCGATAACAATCAATTGTTTCATTTGTGAAATATCAATAGTTCAATGTCAAGTAATCGCTAGAACTCTGCAATAAGGTGACGCTATACAAACCTTTAAANAGACAGATATATACATATATGTGATGTGATATTTACCAAAACTTCTCTCTATTATTACTCTTAATAGTGTTCCGATTATTTCAGATTCCTAGTAAAATCTCGAATAGCAGAAATTCATTCCATTCACCCATGCTCTTTGTCGTGAATGTTTCGGTAAATTTTCTGCAGGATTTGAACCTGTGTCCCTAGGCTTGCATATGCATGGTGAATGGTGGATTCCATCTCCTAACAATGTGCTCTACGGAATGAGGATTAGTTGGTGATACTATTGTCTTTTTCGTTTGTTTGATTTTACACTGTTACGTACGTTAAGCACTATTTTATTCAATTTTATCCGCAAAAATATTTTATGTGTTTTGAACTAATTCATCTAACTTTCTTAAGTATTACAAATGGGAGATGTTTTCAAATTATTTAATAATGATTAGTGTCAAGTGATTTTCATAATAAAATATAAACTTAAAAAATTGTGTAATATTTGACATTCTCTATAAAGCAGAATTTTTAATAATTAAAGACGTCGTTTCTATGCGGCTCGGGGAACGCTACAACGGTTTTGAGCAATTCCATGCAGATGTATAGAGGAAAACCATGCAATTCAAAATAGAACTTCTAGAGCAGAACTTTCCCTACATCGAACTCATGTGTGAAACGGAGTATAGGAACGTTGCGACGCGTGAAACCCCAGCGCAGGAGGGGGATGTAGGATTCAGAAAAGGGGTAGAGTGGATAGCGGGGAGGTAAAGGAGAGCTTCGATGCCGTTCGGGCTCGCTTAGGAGCCTCTGGGATGCGCATCTGCCAGCATCGCTGCTGTTCCGGCCGCCATCGCCGCTGCCACCATGCAACCACCGTACCGTCCCGTGACAGCTCCGCATCTTCCTCACTCCCTTTCTCCACCACCGTCGTCATCTCCACAGAGCGCCGCTCTCCCTCCACTACATTTGTTACAAGCCGCTACCATCTTCCCACCCGAACTCCATTGCCACGCGGGTACGGCACCACCTTCCCGCCTCGCCATCGCGGCCATCATCCCCCTTCATGTCGTCCCCGCCGCCGCAGCGGCAGCAGCCTGCGGCGTTCGATACTGCCGGAGCTGTCAGCGGTACGGCGGAGGTGTCGGCGCTGGCGGCAGTGGCGACGACGCGACGGCTGGCGTGCGCGACGTTGAGTACCGAGTGACGACGTCCAACGTACAGCCGACTGTGCTATGCGGAGAAACCAGCTCGGCGCCGTCGTCGTCGATACTGGAGCTGATGCGACGAGAGGGGCAGTGATCGGATTTGCATTCGCGCGGTCGCAGCCCCACGCCAGCGCGTCGATTTTATCACATTACGTTCAGATACAAATGCGTGTCTCATTCGGTCAAATTTACATCAGCTTCATGAACGAAAGAGCGACAGAAGCTACACGTGGAATGGACAGTCGTCGCTGCATTATCGAAAAAACAATGATCCACGAAAGAAAATGAATAATAATAAATACTCCCGAGTTTGTTTTGAAACGAAGTATAAATATACGGTACGCACTGTAATATTTTCTCATGGGAGAAGCTCGCAATGTGCGACATTAGCTCATAAATAGATACGTTACAAACTATTCTGGGACAGGAGTAGACGCTGCAGGGAACGAAATTTGACGGGAATGGGATGTAGCCAGTTTGATAGAATTTCCACCCAACCGATATTACGCGACTAATGTAGTTGTGCACAACTGTAGGTGGATGGAAATTAGGTGGTGTGAAACAGGGCTGAACCCGAGATCCTCGCAGGCCGACTGTGGCTGTGACGAAGCGAGGCCCCACGCCAGACGGTGACATCGGATGGAGAGAACGAGGCACGTGAGGGAATGTGGAGAGGAGGGAAGTGAGAACGCAGGTGAGGACGGTGGTCGACAATGCGGCTGGGAAGTGCGCAGAAGCTGCGAGATATTTGCGGTCAGGAGCGGCACACACCCCTAAAGCGGATGAAGGATGGAAGGACTGGCAGGGAGGAAAACGAGATAGGCGGCGGCATAGGCTGGAAGCGAGAGGGTGGAGAAGATTGATTGGAGTGGGAGAGAATGTGCCGAATCGAGGTCAGGTGCCTTGATGGGGACTTTGACGAGGACACTGTTGGGTGACTCTGATGGGAACATGGCCGCGGGTGCCAACGGGGAAGCTGATGGGAATGCTAACTGAGAGTCTAATGACAACGCTAATGAGGACCCTAATGGGCACGCACAGGAGAACGTAGGCAGGACCTGAATGGGACGGTGGAGAGACTTTGGAGGACATTAAAGGTATGTTGGAGGGGCAATGGAGTTGTTGCTAAGATGTTTCTGAAGAACATTGAGGAGATGAGGGGCTGTTTAAGGAACCAAAAACGGTCATTGGCTGAAACAACGAGGGGAATTTAATAGATACGCAAACCAAAGGTGACCACTGATCAACTCATAAGAAAGTTTTGCAGGGACATTGATGAAGCTGGAAGCTTCTTTGTTGAAGTTAGTTTTTGGAATGCAAAATGAGGATAGAGCCTAAATCAGTACGGTAAAGAATGAAACAATTATGGAAAGGGAAACGATTGAGAGAATGATTGGGACGCACATGGAAACTCTTGCGTGGAAGATATCGCACGAGTCATGGGATGGGGAGTGGCGGTGCAGGGGATTGCGAGGGGTGTCGAGGAGAAAGGCGCGCGGTCTCGCTGCACAGAGCGTCCAAGCGGCGCGCGGCCGTGAATGCATCCGGCACGCGGTCATACAGCCACACAAACAGCCAGAGTAGGGGTTTCGGAGTGCCAGGATGGAGGGGAAAACGATGTATGAAAGGGGTGGCCTGCTCGCGGGTTGTGACTGGACTGTTCAAACCACACAATTGTTATTTTTTCTATTGCAACCACTGTGTTGAAATTAGAATATTTCATTTTATTCGCCTCACACACGTTTTGTATCATGTATCTAATAGAGAAAAACTTATTTGAATATACCAAGAGGATATCATATTGGCAATATAGCAAACATCGTGTTCTACTTAAAGGTGGGGCACCACAGCCTAATCGTAGCATCAGCGTGTGTCATGCTGTGGTAAATCGTGCGTCAGACTTGTGTTGTTCTACGAATTGAACCAGTGCGAAATCGTTGAAGCAGATAGCTCCGATTTAAGCCTACGTGAAACAATAAAGCACTCCTCAACAATACCAAATCATTTTTTAAGATCTGTTTGTTCACAGAGAGACGGACATTTCAAAGCATATATTTCCATTACTTCCAGTAACCTGACTGAGCCTCGACGCAATTGGCATAGACAGAAATATCACTCGATCTTACCAGTTTGTTGGGTGCCAAGATTAATCGAAGGTGTCAATCTCTTGAGTTCCCATATATAATATTCCTGAAGATACAGCTTACACATGTCACATGTCTACAAGAACAATTTGCCATGAACATATCCACGAGGACAGTTAAAAGTACAAAATATATAGTTAAAAACTTTACAGATTAAAACAATTTTCAGTTGCTGACAACATATCATGACATCTTACTTCTTAATGGGAACTAATTACAGTTCATCACAATTGATTTTATTTGAATATCATAATTTTCATTGCTACAATACCCTCTTTTTATATTTAAATTTCTGAAAAGGAATTTAATAACTTTGCATAAACTATCTCATAAAAAATGAAATTTGAAACATTTAAAAAATACATAAACTAATTTGAAGAAATACTCTCCATGAAGATACTTTAAAATTTATTGTTATATGCCGTACGTGGAGCTTTAGACCACGAGGTTAACTCTTCAACCTGACAATGATTTTGGTGAAGCTATTGAGGAGGGATGTTGGGTTGGCTGATAATTTAAAGAACATAACCTATATTGTTTTGAACGATCAGGGAAACTCCAGGAGACAACCTCGCCTAGTTCTTCCAAGTGGGACATCGAACCCATGTTCTCCCTTGCAGATGTATAGCGGAAACGAAGACGCCACTGTCAGTGATAATACTTTGATTAAGATGAGACCCGAATCATTTCCGCAAATCTGAGAATGCATATTTTAAATGTGTTATAGTGACTGTGATTTGCGGGTGCCATTTGCAATTTCGGTGCCAGACGATTAACTTCAGACAGTCTGGGAATCGATTCATGGTGGTTTCTAGCTTTTAACTAGCATTTTCATGCAGTTGCACACTGAGACCTCCCCCATTTTCAACAAAAGTATCTAATACCTTATCATAGTGGTAATGTTTCCTTAAATAGTCTGTTTACTAGTATTTCAATGATTATTTTCGCTTTCTGAAGTGCGAATGCTTTGACCTGGAAAGTAGACGTCACAAAAAAATTTAAATTTATTTCATTCATTGTTTTATTTTAATATTTCAAAATTTGAAATTTGAACAACTTTTGGTACATTGACCGGCATAATCACAGGGTTATCTCAAAAGAACATAATATTTATCATTTGCAAAAATAAAAATGCTATTACATAGTGTATCAAATTGATTCCTATGCAAGGTCCCGTTTCGTCTTATGAACAATATTTTTGGGTATGGTTACACGTTTTTACGTGGAAACAAATCTTTTGAAGGACCTGAACATAAACAAACAGAAATAAATTTGTGAAATTCAGGAGGTGATTTTCAACTGTTTGAAGGTATTTGGAATTAAATGTTTCTTTTTCTTTTTTTTTGGTGGGGCTTTAGGGCTCGTCAACATCAAAGGTCATTAGAACCCTTATTAAATGTTTCATTTCTATATAAAAATAATGAATAACTTTCTCTCACAGGAAGTAATATTACAATGATTTCTATGGGTACACAAAATTGAAGTTATTCTCCAAATGAATGTTGCATTAATAGCAAAATAAAAATACGAAACAGATACAATTATTCGAGGACGTTTTCCTAATCATAAACAACATCCTCACTTAAATGATTTCACAAATAAATTCCGTTACTGCATTTATTGCGCTCCGGAAGAAAACCCTCGCGAATATCCACACTGTCCCAAATCGAAAGGGAAACATGCACGGAAGATGAATTTGCGGATGTCGATCGCGTTATCCACTCTAAGGGTCGGAGGAAGCAATTGATTAGAGAACGAAACCGAAGCGGGCGTTGATTCGCTTCATAGATTCCTTTAGAGACACTATACTCTCATCGAGTATCCATATCGCGGCGGAGGTATTTAACAGGGCTGTTTGTGGAGGTCCATGATATGGGTGAGAAGTGTAATGCGAGCGGAGGTGAAGAGGCTGGGGAGGGGAAGGAGCATCGCCGGCGGCGGCGGCGCGGTGCCGCGGTGAAGAGCGCGTGTGGGAACGGAGGAGGGTGGCCGATTCCGCAGCCACCGTTGCGAGATCGCGCGCTTCCCTTTTGCCTCCTCCTGCACTTCCTCCTCTTGCCTGGCGCGGATTCCGCTCTCACAGAGGAGCGGCCTCTTCCTCGTGCGCAGTTCGTCTACCGCCGCGCCCCTCGCCCTTTCTCATGGCCAACTCCCTTTAATGGGCACCGTCAACACGACACAATGCATTGAATACACACGGGAGTAATTTGAGTGGGAACCTAGGGCGCCTGCAGAATGAGATCGCGCGACTTAGAGCCTTAGGTGCAACGGAGCGCGGCTGCGGTATCAATTAACCTCGTTACCGAGCTGCCGCGCTATCAGACATTCCAACTTGAGGTGTGCCCCGCGTCACGAAAAATGTGGAAGGCTGAATTTGATTGGAGATAATTAATCGGAAATGCCTCTTACGACGACGAGACTGGTGTATCATCCATGCATGTCTTCGGAAATCTGGTCTCCTCTTCTTTCAATGCCACTTAAATTTTCTCGTTTTTTTCGGGATAAGGTCTGTTTAATTGGATTTAAACACAAATTGTTAAAAGGAGCTTTGGAAGCTTAGCAAAACTCTCTCATCAATTTGATATTGAGTACAAAGAAATCGTTAAATTGCAGGAGAGAGAATAACTTTTCATGAAACTCATGACTCTTATCTATTCCCTTCCATAATCAAATACCTAGACACTTATTCAATGTTAGCCACATACTGTTTTAAATGCTTAGTTATATTAAAGTAATCTAGGAGGTGCAGCAAATTAAAGCTGTTCGGGGAAAAAAACAAATGTCTGAGTGCCTGTTGTTAACTACATGACCAAAGACAAACTATTCCTTGTGTATAATTATATGGCAAATTTTGTAAAACCTATGTATTTACTTGAACTTTACCCCAAGCTTTTCTCGTGTCCAGGATTCCCATTAAAAATTTTAATTGTCACCTGTTTATTTGTCTTGGTCATTGCTGTTTGTAGTATGGAGCTGCGCCGGTCATCCACGTATCTCTGTCATCCGTGAATCTGTTAAAATCTAACGGAACTGACTTACGTAACATGGCAAATAAGCAAAGAGAACAGTTTTTGTTAGAAAGTGGGTAAGTGGTTCTTAAAAGCATGTTAAATATATCTTAGGTGAAACTGGTTGAAATTTATTTTCAACGAAATATAACGAGAAATTGAATAATTTCTATTGACAATATCCACAATGGAAATAATTAAATACGGATATTACAAACAACGCTTCCTTTTTCCCGGAGACATTCTATAAATTATTCAAAATATAAATTATTCGGTAAATAAAATGAAATATGCTGTGATTTTAAATCCATTTTTGCTGTCCGTGCAATTTCCCACCGTCTGGACAATGCTGATCATTCGCTGATGGATCGTTCTTGGTACAGCTTGAAAATACACCTTTATAGTTGCATTAAATTACAAACTTATATTTTTTATTCAGTATTTATTACAATATGTCCCTACAGGGATACATGAATCGTTACAATACATGAGTCGTTAGGCAAGAAACAAAATCAATATAGAAAAATAACTAAGGATTAAACTAATTTAACAAACATCCCGTAAGTGGTTTAAGAAATGTAAATGTTTTTATTTGGAAATATTCTCTCTACGGAGTGAAAATATTCACGGATGTCTATTGATTTTCATATTTGAACATTCGAATGTCAGAGATAAGACTAGAACATACCCATGACTGAAATTATTTTAGCTATTTGTTCTCGAAAACACTGCACACAGTTTTCATAATATTTGCATAACAACCGTATGAGAGTTGAATCTGCGGCTTTGATTACTACTGACGTATGACGCGGAAGTAGCTTTCATGAGACATTTCATTTTAACGGTTCACTTGTTAGGCATTTCCATAATCCATTGATGGATTTTGACATTGTGTGTTTGGTTAGCAGTATAAAACGCACACCAAAATTTCGCATTCATAAGCTGATTAGTAATCGAAACTTGGTAAAACGCTTTTATACCCTGATTCTACTGCAGATAATTAGTTTCTTTATTAGAAATTAGTCATCACTTGTGCCTTTTTTATTTGTCATTTCGTAGAGTAATACAATAGATGATGCGTCTACGTTATAGAACTATAATTCTAAATGAAATTCACAAGAATATGAGTTTCGGGACGTCAAAACAATCCCAAGACTATAATTTCACTTGTAGAACACAAGTCAATGAGAACTGTTTAATTGGTCAACATTAGTTTACGTAATGGTCACATTAAGTAGTAATAATTGAGTAACAA
Source organism: Laupala kohalensis (assembly GCA_002313205.1). Lineage (NCBI taxonomy): Eukaryota > Metazoa > Arthropoda > Insecta > Orthoptera > Trigonidiidae > Laupala > Laupala kohalensis. Next base: position 1,745,576 of record NNCF01125882.1, on the reverse strand, counting down.
GCGACTGATTTAATATGCGATTTATGCATATTATATACAAATTTAAAAAATAGTGACTATCAGATGTGAGAGATTGTTTCTAGTAGTCACGTGTACATGATTGTTTGTGTAACACTGGAAACGTGCAAAAAATTTGGATGATCTCCAAACAAATTACGATATTAAAATATGTGACATAAAACAATTTGAGAATTTGAAGAGGATCTAAAGATCTGCAACGGATCAAACGACAGCGGCAATCTAATAAATCGAAGATAAACAATCCATAACCGTGAGAATAAACGCGCGTGAGGGGGGGGGATTTGAATCACTGCTGCACCTACATTAGACTCTTCTAATACAGAATTAGATCTAGTGCATAAACCTGTTAATGGTAAATATTTATCAGAGAACCTATTATTTTCCGTGGGTTTCACATGTTTTACATAAAATTATTATTGTAAAATAAAAAAATTGTATTATTTATAAAAGAGATGTGCGAAAAGGGGGACGATCACATAAGATCTTCCTTCCTCTGCCGTTGCATACGCTACTCTTGAGTGGAGCTCGATCTATTTTCTGTTATTTAATTTAACAAAAATGCAGCAATAAAAATTTTAATCTGCAACGTTTCTTGAAACTAGTATTTCTAATATTCCATAAAATGCAAAAATTTTACTTAAAAGAGTTTTCGAGGATCCGTTATCTTAAAGGGTTCTAATGACCTTGATGTTGGCGAGCCCTAAAGCCCCAAGTAAACAGTTATTAATTTATTAACCTTTTAGTTCTTCCGATTAGAAAGGGGAGAGAGTATTGGTCCATCTCCCAAATTTCCTCCTTTGCATATAGTTTGTCCAAAACGGTAATCAATGTCAATGCAATGCACACCAGCATATAAGTTTATAAACAATATACATATTTTGATATATTTGTTTTTCAACTTCTTCTGGCAACTAATAGCTATATCAATGTATCGCGTGAGCAATTCACTTGATGCATAATAAGGCGGATGTATTAGCGAAGTGTATTATGATATACAAATATGCAATAATGTATGTAATTGAATACGATTCGTAAATTTGATTCTTTTATAAATTTATAAAATCATTTATGCTGAATAATTTACAAATACATTAATGCCTCTTATTACAAATAAAAGTTGCCGCCCCACAGTTTCTTGAAAATCACGAATTAATCTGAAATCGGTGATGTAGAAGACGTTGGACATAAACAGAGAATTAAAATTAATAATGTCTGGGTTAATGAAGGACGCTTTGACCCGCAGAATTTCTGACAGTGAAACTAATTTGGAACGAAAGTTAAATTTTATTGAATTCATTTTACATTCAGTCAGCGGATGCTTCGTTGAACTAACAAACATCTTCGAAATGCAGGACATTATTCCACATTTTTGCAAATGGTTCTCTCATTGTGTGGACCAAAAGTTTGAGAAGCATTCCCGTGAAAACAGTGACATTACGTGAGAGAATCTAAGAATAAAGAGATCCTATCTCGAGAAAATGAGTTTGGAGGACGACCTCCGTTGAAAAACATTTTTATTTGTTTTTATTCCCCAAAAAACTTCCATAGCGTCACGAGTTTTAGAATATATTCGAATAATTTTTGAATTCTTCATTAAGGAGGCTACAACTCAGACAAAAAACTTTTTGCTTTCTAAAAGGGGAAGTTATTTTGAATGAAGGCACCTTTACCGTGTTATGCCTGCATTCTTCTTTCTTGAGAACAATATTGTGGCAGTGTAAACAAAATGTTGAATGGATATTCATAAAGAGTCAATAATATATTGCGGACATTCAAGGACTCATTTTGTGGAATCAAATTGTCCGATATTCAGTATCAATGATCTCCAGGGTGACAATGCTACATTAGTTTTCTTTCGACTATGAATTCTTCAATTTAAAATAAATTTGTTTCGTTAAATCAAAGAATTCGTGTTGATATTTTTTAACATTTCTTCAAATCTTATAATACACTTAAAAAGAGCCAGATTTATTTCAAAAATGATACTTTAACAAGAAATTACGGTCAGATCACGATTTATCTAAATTTTTTATCAGGGTGTCCCAGGATATCAAGAAAAAAAATCTCTCACAAGAACAGGAAGGAAGTTCAGAAATACTTTTTTGGGTAAAATATACACAAATGAGTTAATATATTTCTTATACAGAATGACTTGTTACCATACCATTGTACTGAAGTAAAATACTAAGCCATGGGTTTCTGATCGTTTAAAATTCTACCCAGGCCCTTGGCGTGCGATGTACCAGAAGTACAAAATCGGCGATCGTGTGACATTCATGTATTTTTCGGAAATGAAATATATTATAAATCAACATCTTTAGCGCTTATTTCAATTCATCTGTAAGAAAAATAACTGTATATTTAAAAATTAATAATTCATACAAATTGAGTTTAATTACTACAGTTTATACGCACGGGATATCATAATGCTCTCTAAAATTTAAAAAAAATCTAATGTTGTGAACTTTATCTGCCACAGTCGTAATTCACATTCGATGGATAATAGATGATCACAATTGTTTCGATAAATATACAAGATACTTGCTGAAATGATCAGGTGGGGATCTTACAACCTAGCGTGGACGACACTGCTCGTTACTGATAGTTGAAGAGTTTAAGTTCCCCAGTTCTCTCATAGGGCGCGCTACTTGTGCGTAAACAAAGGAGCGGGCTGAAAACTCAGAAACAGTTGAACGTCTGAAGCTAACCAGTATCAAGTGTGGCGGGCCTCGGATTAAATGAGTATCCTATTTTTTTCTTACTAAATAGAAATTGTCCTATTGTATGAGATAATGAGTTCCTATTACATTATTGAATATTGTGCATCTTATATAGCAATTTTAATGCATTCTTAATCTTAATGAAAGGATAGCCCGACAATGAAGCATTTTTCAGCATCCAATTTTATTCTTACCACAACAATAAGCTGTATTTTTATTGACTCTTCTTTAATCCATCTGGTTCTTTGTTTAACAGGGAAAGAAGCCGAGTGCTGTGTCCATATGTCTGTCCGGGTTCAGAAATGTGAACAGTTGCTGTGTTATGTTTGTATACAACAATAAAAAGAAGAGCTTAATTAATATAGATGACCGATTCAGATTGCATCCTGATTGTTCTTATATTCCCACTGCAGTACGTCGGTACTGTGTTTGGATACACTCGGTTCCGCATTATAACCTGTATATATGCATGTTCTCATCATGACAAATATCAGTGATGTATCCCATTACGGTGATTCAGCTGATTGTCTAAGAGATGTAGCCCAAAATCATATTTAATACCACTAATTTATATTTGAAATTCTGAGACACGTACTTTGGTTTCTTTTAGTAATGTTACGTACACCGTTCATATCCGATAGTGCAAAATGGTGTATCCATGTCGAATAAACTAGGGTCTGCACGACATCTCAGGTTCTCATGACTTTGCTTTAAAGTTTGAACAGATATTGCGTAAGAAACATTTGTTATTTTAATTTGACTCCACGGTTCCTTTCTTTTTCAGCAGAATCTTAAGCAAGGAAGAATTAACAAATTTGTGAGCCTCATTCATAGTTCTAGTGTCTTCATGACTGAACCTATTCGTGTTCAAATTTTTGCTCTCCTTCTGTCTGAAAAAGTAGACTTTATTTTCAACTTCACTTTTTAATCTTGACATAGGAACATAATAGGATATATTTTTTAATTTACTGATATTCAAGAATAAACCTTCGTCTATTATACTGATTAATTACCAGCATTTAATTATTTTTTCCGTGAAACATTATACACGACTGAGAAGAAAGTTCTCGTCTTTGTTGCTCACAAAATTTTATGAAATTGAGAAGATTGGATTCTTAACAAATTAAAACATGAAGACCATGAGGACATTTTTAATGCAATCCAAATATTTGGAAGGCAGACAATAAATATCATGTTCTCATTTGCATGCAATGTTATACAAATGTTCGATAGTAGTCCCCGTTTATGCATGTGCGTACGAAGTTTTGTTTTTTAATCCTTAAGATTATAATTTTTCGATAATGTTATAAATTTTCTATCTGGTATTTTTCAGGGGAAAACTCTAGGAATTTATATACCGTTAGATGCAAAAATTTTCAAAGAAGTATAAAATATTATGTCTCTACTTAAAGTGGACGCCGTAATTTCAATATCCGTGTAAATACTACATTTATTTTAATATAACGTCATTAATCTAATTGTATAAAACGGTCGAGGACGAAGTGAGAGCGATGGCGGGAGGGAACGCTCGACTGGAGGAGACCCTGCACGAGGAGCCGAGTGATGAGTACGGACCTTCTCCAGTTGAAAGGCGCACGCGGGCGCTGTCGTGTGGCGAGAGCGGGGATCGGGGGGATCAGCGTAACACTCGCTGGATCATCGCCGAGTCACGACGATGACGGAGGGCGTGCCGTAACGGTGCCCAGGCTCGTCAACGCCTCCGCGGCGACCGACACAGGGCCATTCCCGCATCCCTCGCTGGTACCTGCACGGAGCGGGCGCAGTCGCCAGCTCCCTCGTCACCACAAATGCCCCGTACCCCTTTCCCCGCCTACGCGCGCTCACTGTTCGAGTCCTTCGCGTCGGTGTTGGCGACGCAGAAAGGGACGAGCGGTCAGTGGCGAGACGGGGAGAGCGCGTGGCCGGCCGCTCATTTGGAAGGGCGATGCGGCGGTAGCTACGTGTCCCCGTCGCCACCCGCCGTCCGTAATGACTTAAAACGGCGCGGCGACGACGCGCCGCTTCCCGCCGCTCGTCGCCGCTCACTGCCGCCTTCCCGGCCGGCCCATTACGACGCCGGCGCTATGACGGCGGTGCATTAGGCGCCTAACACAATTACGTGCGCGGCGCTAGCAGCTGCCTGGTCGTCGTCGCCACGTACCCACCCAGTTCTCCCCACCCCGTTCCTTTCCGTCCTTCCTTCCTTCCCTCCTTCTTCACCTTGTGTAGTTACCTCATCCCCTGGCCATGCACGAGTCGTTACACCGCCTCCTCGACGGACGGAAACGGAAACACCTCAAATCGAGAAAATTAATTTTCGTCGAACGGAAATGAAACGATCCCCCCACCTGAGAAGCAGATTGTCCTCGTAGGTCTTTGGTGGCGCCGCAGTAGTACCGTTGCAAAAGGGAACCCCGATGCCCAAACCCCTTTTAACCCACCCCGCCTCCGACGCGACGCGACGGTGCCTCGAGGGAGAGGCGGGGGTGCTTCGAGTGTTAACGCAGCCCGCTGCCTGACCGAGGAGCAAATTGTAATGTGCCAGCGGAAAGCACACTTCGATTCTTCGCGCGATCGCAGCTTTCAATGGCCGCTTTAATTGCGGGGCACGTGACAGCGTTCTCTCTCGCGCGTGCCTCCTAAATAACAATCAGGGGGAAGCCCCGCAAATATAGAAATAACGCCAGTGCCAAACGGTGGCGCATGGAACGTGGGGCGAATGGCTCGAGAGCGGGTGGATCAAGCGGAAGGGAACGGGAGCGGGGGAGCTGGGTGCACGTCCAAGAACCGCCACTCCTGAATTAAAACGGAATTTAACAACCTTTGCCGCGTAACTTTTGCGTTGCAAATGGAGAAGCCACAGCTCGAGGCGCTATGGAGTGGACAGCCAATGAATACGCGTTTCTTCTCCCTCGGGGTTCTACCCTCCCTCCCCCACTCACAAGGGATGCGAGTACTTCAGTGGACCATTCCGCCTCATCCTACTTGCACATTCGACCTACCTCTCTTAGCGCATTTGCATTGTATGCTTGCCATTTTATTAATCGCAATACATCCCTTTCATATTTACCGTTCATTTCGTTTCTCTTCTTGGGAATTTTGCTTCCTATATTGTCATTTTGGTATTTCTTTTCTTCCTTATATTCGCATCAAACATCATTTTAAAATTTCATTAAATATTTCCTTTTAATATACTAAATATGAAAGACTATATCACTACACATGCGCCGATAGGGTTTCACGTACCTCGGTAGCAAATGCGCCAAGACCAATTTAACGTTTTTTCATATAAGAGTCGTATTTAATGTTTTTGCCAATGAATTACTTCAGGAATTTTCAATATTTTCCGCAGTAGCGACATCGCTGCATTTTATATTGACAGCATTTACAAACGTTTCGATGTTTAGTGATTATACTTGTCCATCAATTGAATGTGCTTCTCTTCACACAAAATTAATAAAACTTACCTTGGCACTTATAAATACAGAAAAAAACCCTGACATAATATACAGACGTGTTTGAAGCTGTGTTGAATTATACAATATTTTATATCTGAATTTTATGAAAAATTCCCAAGTAAAGATACATAAAAAAAACTCACAACATAGGTTATCATGTAGATCTCGAGTCTGAATGGTTTTACTACTTCTAAAATACCTCAAATTTTCCAAGAAGATTTCTTCCTGCTTGAATTAAAAATCTGTTCAGTTTTTGTTTTATGACAAAGGTGCGACGAAAATTTGGATAATTGGCATTCATGAAAGGATAGGTTACATACAAAAAGTTGAAATTTGGAGGGGAGATGTAACGCATGTCTGCTTGTTTAATCTATGTAAAGATCTCATAATAAAGATTAATTCACCCGCTTGCAATGAGATAACAAAACAAAAGGCCAGGTGGGAAACTAGCTAATATGACAGAACACCATGTGCTTTGTGTAGATGTTGTAATTACCAAGTTTTTGCGGCTAAGTGCATGAGAATGCAAATTTGTGACATTTTTCCTTTCGACTCAAAGTGAAAGATAATGTTGAGGGTGTTTTATAATAAATGCATTGAGATTATATTTCACGCAATGAGTAAGACTGGCTAGTTACATCCTCTACGAAAATTATAAACTAAATATTCATTTTGATAAAATAATTAAGAGAAATCTAATTAAAACAAAAACGAAACTATAATGCCATATTGCATTTGTTGCTTGCAATTGACCAACAACTCTTTTCTCAGACACCCTGATGTTGTTTGGGTGAAACACCCCAGGTATTCAACTATGTAAAGATTGCAGCATATTTTTTCCCATTTAATTTGAACAATTCAGTCAATACCTCACCAATCCGATTCTTCGTAAATTGAAACAGATGAATCACATTTCTCTGCACCTCAAAACATGAAAGGCAGATTGTTAAGTTTAAACAAATAGTTCATCTTTTGACGATGTCCACAAATTAGCAGTTTGTTTCTGAGAAATTATATGAAGTTGTAACATGGTTTCAACAATTGATGTAGATTAAAAATGCTTAAAAATGTAATACATATTTTGTAATAAATTTCTTATTTAATACCGTATTTATGTTAAGAAGATCCACCGAATCGTAAGTTGCCTGGGACAACGGTAAATTCTATAATATTCCCAGTGATGATGTGAGGATATGGCAATTTCAAAAAGAGTTATTGACTGTACTTTACTGATTTCTATTTAACGAAGTATTTAATTCAGTTATTATTGAAGAGGACTTACATCTACATGTTTCTTTACTTTCGGATTTTTTTCTGAGCATTTGTGGCAAGAGTCACTGCTTTTGTCACTTTTAGAAGCTCTCTTGGAACTCAACTAACGGGTTTCTGAAGATATTGAGAGCAGAAGGCCATGATGAAGAAGTGATAAAAGTAAACAGGTCGAAAATATGAAAATCATTCATTACAGTCACAAGAATTGATCTCCCCGCCCTCGGATATTTCCTGGTTGATTGAGAATGGAGGATAATGTGTATGGCCAAAGACTGATCACAATTCTTAAAAGGCGTGTAAGGCTTCTGTCAAATCACATGTGTAAATAATACGCTCAAAACTGGAGCTCATTTGAATTTCTCTCGTTTCGTGGAACTGTCTCCAAATACGTTCCTGTGGAACTCGATGCGACTTTAGAGACAAGTCAAACAAGCCTTAGAGCTGATGACTAGACAGAGAGCGCATGTACGCACCAGCGCTCTTGAAGTAGGAGTCTGTCGGTTTGGTTGCTTATCTGCTTTACAACCAAACTTTGATGTCATATGGCCAACACGGGACTCCTAGCTCAGAAGCGTGGACACAGCACGCAGCTAGCCTTCTTCGACGAATATTTTTCAGATTGGTTCCAGAATGAGTCCTTCTTTCCTCCAGAACAAATATTTGAGTCAATAATAACGGTTTGCAAAGAAGATGCTTAGAATTCAAAAACGATTATATCGGGTCGAATGAATCATGTAGTTTACTGTGCCTACGTATATTTACCGAGGTCACCTTCAGGTTAAACAGCGACCTTTGGTGGCATTCTCTAATATCGTTGTTTCTTTTAATGTCCCTATTATTTATTCATACGGTAATGTATTTTCAGAAACAAGACATCACCTACATTTCCAAGGATTTTTTTTTACTTTCATGTTTAAAGGCAAAATATCGTTTTCGTTAAGTCCCAAAACACAACACAGAAAATTTTACTTTTTCTCGGCGTTGCAGACCAGTGAGAAATAAACTATTTTTAGAAAAAAATGTATGCTTGTTTATGTTTGTGAATACGAAACGATCATAATTGATCGAATTAGGCTTATCAAATTTATTATCTTAATCAAACGAAAAAGATGTTTTAATCAACTTAGGGTTATTGTAAAAGTCGCAAATTTCCTGTCGTATTAAATCAAAAGATAGTTACTCACCCTATTCAGAAAGCAATAATTTTCCAGAAATTCAATTCTAGATAAGGTTTTTTTTATTAATAATTAAAATGTGTGAAAAATGTGTCACAGAAATTATTCTGAGGTTGCGTCATATGCATTGTACAAATTATTATTAAAATTATACAATGCTATAGTCTTTAATCTATAATTTTATTTTTATAAGACAAGGTTTTTTTCACTAACATAGCAATCGTCAGGTTGGAGAGATAGACAAAAAGAGAAAATAATAAAATGGAATATCGCTAGGGATGATGACGGAAAAACCTCACGATGCCGACTATGTTGATGGGAAAACAGTCGCCTATTTAAATCAAAGGATTGACATCTACGACGGTAATATCAAGTTAAAGAGATTGTTTCATTCTTAAAATAAATAAAGATGAGGTAGAATGAAAATGAAGTTTAAGCTCCCAAGACTTAGGGAATATTCTCATCTTATCTCTATTTGCCTTCGACTCACAACTTCTGGTCACTTAAGTACTAATATCCAGAAATTTGCATAGCAAAATATCTTTTTTTAATATTTTGTAATGTGAAATAAATGATGTTCATTCTATATCCATTAACAAAAAAAGCTTCTTTCTAATAACTATGGTACGAGAGTAATATCAGGAAACTGAAGGTCTAATTTACAGGTGGTGTTCTGGGGAGCAAACATTAACAATCTGTAGGCTTACATTAGAAAATAAGTAGCCTGCCACTGAATTGTAGCATTCTCTGAATTAACTGTACACCAATTGCTTTAGAGTGCAATACATTTCTTTCATGATGAATTTGAAAAAATAATTCAGAATTTTATTGTTTAATTATACCAGAAAAAACTGGCATTGGAGATAACAAAGCATTATGAATAATAAAACTGATTTTGTCGAAGACTGCTTTTATTGATATTCCCAAATACTGCAAAACCATTCATTATGGCTCACAGATTGTGTGGTAGACGATAATGGGAATATTAATCGAATGAAAACTCGCGAATTCTTGAATGAATAAAACGATGGCGCCTTGGATTCAATCATAGGAGGTAAGGATATTGCTGGATTATATCCCGGTTGGATGAGATCTCTCCCATACTCGCGAAGTTTTGATGTTTGTGTCGGAAATAGTAATACTCTGGATAATAGCTGCGACCATGGGTCTGAAGGATTGATCAGTGGCAGGAGCACTCGGTGGTGACNTCTTATACACATCTGTGTAGCGTTGCACTGGAGACACATCTATACGTAGTGTAGATCATCATCTATACTAGTATGTAACAAAAGTTATATGTAACATCACGAAAAAGAAATGTGATTCAGGAAAACTTGTATATTTGTTCTAATTTATTTAATCAATAACGTATGTTTTATAAGTACAAATGTGTACAAATATAATGACCCAGTTTCACAGCCAAGGTTTCTAACAAATATTTGCTGAGGTCTAACCACTTAAGTAACTCGGTTCAATAACTTCACTTAATAGAAGGTTCAAAAGTTCTAAAACGAATGAGAATATGTCCGAAAGAATTTCGGAGTTCGTGGGCAAAATTAATTAAATTTTAGATAGGTTTGGTAGCTCTCATATTTGGGTTCATGGTGTAGGAGCCATGACAAATTTGGTCACAATTTAATATCCTCCTTCCCAAGTCAACGTGAAAGCTATCATGAAGTGTGGACGAGAGTAGAGCATGTGAAAGAATTTAGGGTGTATTTAGCCTAGGTATTCATGCCTCCAGCAATAAAGAGAACATATCACTGAATCTCGCACTCGAATCCCTCGCACCATTCCATTGACAGGGATTGGTGAATAATAAGTTGTTATAAACTTTATTCCAATCTAAGAACGTCTGACCCTATTAAAAACTGAACAGACCGTTTGGGGTTCATTGAATTTGGCAAAGATACACCCGGTATTCACATCACGGCGCACGCTTGGCTGTCGTTGTGGACGTAGGTAAAAATCTCTTACCTTCCCTGGGCATTGAATCCCCGCCTCCCAACAGTAGGTCAGCGATCTATCCGCTGAGTTTTGCTCTCAACAAATTTTATTAATGTAATAATATTAGGCGCTTTTCAAGAGTTGAGTCATTTCCAGCAACACGACTCTTACGTGTTATCATTGCTTGGGTTCATGTACACCACAGAAAAACCTCTCCTCTTGCTTTCAACTCGTCCCAATCAGCAGATCCCCTTCTCCTACGCGTTAATGCGTAGATTGCCGCAATATCTACGAGTGCAATTATTAAATCGTATGTAAAATTCAACGAAGAACTGAATTTGCAAAATATAACTATCCGCATTTAGTTCCACAAAACCGAAACGCATAGCTAAAAGAAGAATAGGAAAAAAAATATCACGACGCGAGCATAATAGCATTTGGTATGTAAATGATTGGCTGCAAAAACGGTCATTGGCTGCTATGCAAATCAACAGTTCCTATGCGGACAAATCATCGCAAAATTCAGCGCTGCTAAATATCTGCCAGCTACGTTTAATGCTTATAAAAAGTAATGGAAAAGCGGGTGTATAGTGAGCATCAGTTGTCATATTTATGTACGGACGCACGCCGGTCTGATCTTCTGTATTATCACCATGGACGCATTTAGTCATATCATGTCACGATCTCGCTTCAATGCACACGCATTACATCCCACCGCTGAAGAATTTATGGATTTGTTTAAGTTTGTTCCAACTGAATAGAAAATTTACTGCCAAGTTTCAGATTAACTTAGAATGTTAAACTAACAGCTTAATAATAATAAAAGGGGATAAGTTCGAAGACCACTTATTGGGATACTTTCGAAAAATCGTGAAGATCACAAAACATTCACAATTTTATTGAGAATTGAACATGTAAAGAGTAGAACTTCAAAGATTAGTGAATGTACACTCCAAATCATTGGCGCGGTATTCATAAAGTAACTTAAAATATTGATTAGTACAACAGAGATTGCTACAATAATATGATTTTCGTTTTCGTAAATTATTTGCATTATTTGATTAAGCAGCAATGGGGATTATTTCATTATGTTTGTAATTTATTATATCTGTGGCTTCTGGTAGTAACCAGGTGAGTGTACTTTTTTCTTTGTCGAGTTACGGCCGTTTAAGGTTTCCAAAACGTCTTTCTGTTATAACCTGTTATTTCTCTTTAACTCTGATGTAATAATATATTTTAATACTTCATTGCGAAGATAAAAACTATGCTTTTACATAATAAACTGAAAAAAATAATTTGTTTTGTAATGAAAAATGAGGAAAAAATATTTACCTAGTAACCTAAAATTCATCGATTTTTGATTATTTTACCCTATTCATCTAAATTCTTAAATTTGTATTCATTTATATGAAAGAAACTTGCTTTTTAAAAACATTGTATTAGTGTTACCTGTTTATTCATATTAAACATATACTTAACTGGTTATTAGTGTTTTTTTTAGAGTTTGTACGTAAATTTTCACAGTTCGATTCGAGAGGATGGTACGTTTTTGAATCGTTTACACTAATACGAAAGAAATTGAGCAAAAAACAAAATTGTCTGATACATTATCTCGTTTATCTAAAATGTAGTTGTCTGGTTATTACTGGAAGCCACAGATATGAGAAATGTGATTGCATTATACAGAGTTCAGAATGACTATTTAAAATATTAAAGGCATGGATCAATAAACTTAATATTTTACCAGGTTATGCACCATTATTTAACTAAAGCAGTTTGCCAGAATAAATATTATTTGGAAATAAAGAAACATGAAAAATTATAATTATGCTATTTTTTATTATCTGGGCTTGGGAAATTGGGATATATACCACGTCAAAGAAAGCCATGTTAGTAAATATTTTCATTGGGTGTCAAATTGAATTTCTAATTTAATTTAACTTCATTCATGGTTTGTAAAACAACTATTTTACAAACTTTTTAAGTTTTAGTAATATCAATTTTACTATAATCTGTGAAATATTTCCTGTATTAAAATCAATCCCAACTCTATGAGTTACCTGATGATAAAAATAGCACTATTTGGAAACGTCTTCTAACGGTAAAAATAGTAATAAAATAATTACCGTTCCAGCCGAATTCCACGGTATTTCCTGAAAACAAAAGAAAATATAATCAATAACAGTAACAATATCTTGTTGCTGTAGTAAAATCCATTATCTATGATAATCATTGTACAATATTATAACATTAGTAAAATGGACGATATGAGAAAATGAATTTATTTGTAAGTATATGATCAACTAAGTTGAATGTTCTTAAAACTTGATCAATAATGGCAATTGTCAATATATCTTCCTTGATGGAGTGTTCACTGACGAGAGTGAAAACTGCGGAGAGTGTGTGGAAGAAATTTGTTTTATTACGCTAATGGGGTCAACCAATTATCAAATAGCAGTAGAGTTCAACGCTGTTTCACTCATTTTCCCAATTACCTCAACAGGTCCATCTAGTTATCTTCCGTGCCCTAACTTTTATCAGTTTCAGCTTAAACTTTCCACTGTCTTTAACTCTTCTTCGCTACACGTTGACCTCGCGTTTGTTCTGACCGTTCTCGCCAATCTTTTCACTCCATTCGTCTCCCTCTCATCACCTCTTTATCAAGACGGTAAAACCCGCATCCAGGGTTGTCGGGTCCACCACTTCACATTCATCGAAGACCATTCCTACTTTCCGTCGCAGCAAATCCTCGTCCATCGTTCTATCGTCTTTATAGCTTCGCAGTCGACATCCTCGTCTTCTCCATCGTCTTCGCGATCTCGCCACTCCTACGCACGTTCCCTGTTTCCTCCTCTACTTGTTCCACTAAAGGAAAGCACCGGCTAGCTGGACACTCTGTGAGGAGGGAAAGGCGTCTTTGAATGGCAGCCACTTGGGCTCTTGCGGAGGCGTCGTGGCCAGACTGCCAGAATGGGACCCAGGGGACTGAGAGCTCGGCACTCTGTGCGATTAGAATTAGACTGAGCAATCACCGCGATATTGAGGAGGATATAGACAAGTTAACGTAAGTACTAGGGATAAGGTGCATCAGGTAGACTGCGAGAGGGTTGATAAATGTCTTTGCAAGTCTTCGCCGGGTTTGAAAACTGCAAATCACTAAGTTGTAACAAATATGAAAGCGAGTAGTCTTTCTAGTTCCATAGCACACAGCATATTCAAAAAGACACGATATTTGGTGGTATTAAATAAACTTTCAAAGGTAAATAAATATCGAGTGAAGTGAGGACCTCTATGGATAAACTACAAGATACATTATCAATGAAGACTGGAAAAGTGGCCTAGTTTATGTTTATCTTGTCTATGTCTAGTCATCAAACATTGTGTAAATGTGTGAAATGGCCGAGAAGAAACAATTCCAAGTCAAGGGCGACGCTGGGTAAATTCAGTCAGAAATATAAAATGAAGCAACTCAAGATACATTTATGTAATATTTGGTAAAACAGATGTACTTTTGATTCAATTTATCTTAAAAAGGGCGTATTTAACAGAGATCTTGGCGAGACTGAATATTTTCTTAACTAAAACTATTAATTTATTTCGTAGGAAATCCCTCACCCCAGAACTAAACTACAAATTTTGTAACTATTTCCATAATTTGTGACGCGTTAACATCGTCTAACCGAATTTATCGGTTCCGATGTAATGATCCAAAAGCTCGCATTTTAGCTACATGTAAAATATATTTATTAGTAGTGCGTCATGCCAACACATTGTGGAAATTCTAAAGAATTTTTAAAAATCACTATTTCTTCATTTGGGGATGGTAAATAATACTTGGTTTAATTTATTTAACGTTAAGTAACATACTTCTGAGCATAACCTAAGCAATTAGTCTTACAAATCAGACTGCATCACTAAATACTCCAAAGAGCATCCTTTGAAAGGTCCAAGGACTCCAAAGGGTCGCCAAAATATGGGGTTCCTCAACTTTTTTGTCTCGATGCAAGGACGAGGAATAGCAGTTAACATAAAAATAATCGAAGAACTGAATCCAGTATATAAAAAATCAAGTTCTTTTCAAAGTTCGATATTCGGTGGATCTGAATGTTGACAACACAACGCTTGACCTTCATCATTGAATGAAAATATCAATTCAAAGTCAACTACACATTGGTTTCCTAATTTTCCCGGAAAAGGGACACTGAGAGCTCACCCCGGACGCCAGACCACATCACTTCACTTCCCGTCGCCTTGCTCCGCACAGCCGGACCACCGACCGCCCGGAAGACCACACGAGGAGCGCACAGCACTGGGTTAGAGCGCCAGCGGCCGCCACCGACACCAATCGATATTAAATTCTGCTGCCGGATACCTTGCGAGTGGGGTGCGGACGGGCAGTTATTCTCTCGTGAAAATCGGATATGCGATTATATAATATACGAGTCGAACATTACTGGGAGTACGGTTTTGGAACAATTCCTTCGCGAAGAGACGTTGAAGAGGAACGTTTTACAACAAAATTTAGTTACAAATCTCTTTCGATTAATGAAGTTTTGAAGTAAAAATTGTAATTACTTTCCAAATCTTTTTGTCATAAAAATTTAATAGTTTTTAAAAACTGAAAATAAATTTTTGGGAAGGATAGAATTTGTAGATTTAACTCTGTTCATAAGCTATGACGCGTACTATACGAACTCTAAACTGTTACTTTCTCAATTAAAATTTCGTGGAAAATAATAACGCTTTATTTACTTTATTTGGAAAAGTATTCATCCATTCAATATTTGCAAGGAACGTTTCATTAATAATATTTTCTCCGTATACTTATATAATTCTGAAGAACTCGCAGATATTTTTGTTGAATTGTTTACATCCCGGAAGAGGTTATTTAAGGTAACTATTCAAAAACATTTATTTTTGGAACATTATATCCTATCAAGATAGAAATGCTATTTTGTTTTCAGAGGAACTTACAAATAAAAGCTAAATATTGTTCTTATAGTTTTTCATATTATTTGTTTTGGTTTAGGCTTCCACGTTATCTCACGATATTCAATTAATAACAAAAAGAATGACAAAAGGGATAGACGTGGACGAGAATTCTAGAATAGCAACTTAAAGATATCGCATATTCCGAGAATTCAATATTTTTAATAATGCAGCCAGCATCATCCAGTGTATGCAGTGCTCTCTCTTTAATACTCCGATTTCACGCGTGTATGAAATCGGAAATCAAGCGGCGATATGCTTGCTGGCAAAGAAAAAAAGTCTCCTTTGTACCAGATCTGCGTGGAATGAGATAAAACCACTGTTTCAAAATCCGAGAAACTCGTACGCAATTGAATAAGCTATTGTATACGTCCCCCGTCCGTGAGGTGGTAATAAAGGGATGGCAAGGCCAGTGCGATTGTGTATCGAACAACATTCCGTGTAGTCGACAAATGTGCGCTATCGGCTCTTTCGGCTGCACTTGTACCTCACTTGACGATACAGCCTTCACTAGAATCACTACGTGACTTATGCCTTTGTTGGGACTTGGACTGCGAGGCGCGGTAGTTCTTCGGGTCGAAATTTGCATTTGTGACTGGTTCACAATGAAAACATACTTCTACCAAACTCGTTGCTTGACGCTGTGACAATTAATATTGTGACTCTCTGCTGTGTATTTACTCCAACTTTGTTCTTACTCTCTTCTGCCCTCTAAAGTTACTCTTCGAATACGTACGAAAATTACGTTGTCGCTCCCTCCGAATTTTCGTCTAGTGCTTCAAGCGATAGTCTGTTTTTGCGCTCTTTGATTCATCAGCATGTACTTCTCTTGCAAGAGTAAATACAACCATTATCTTCGAGTTTCTTTCAATTTGAAGGATTAAACAGAACAATTAGTACTTGGAGTTTGTATGAAAATCTTTTTGCCACCTAAAACGTGTTCTTGATGTATAATATGGAAATTTAATGAATAATTTAGACCCAAAATTTTAAAGTTCGCAGTTTCAGACTGAAATAATATGCACATCCTTGAACGATACTATCGGAAATCATAATTCGCGAAATTGTCGTGGCCATCATAAATAATTCTCCAAATTTTGTACGAAATACATCCATCTTGACGTCATCTGGTTTCAACTCTTTCTATTTGCAACATTAAAAACAAAATGTAGAAACGTCTAATACTATTCCGCATCGTAAATCAAGTTTTATATTATTCTTTGCGATATTAAGATATTTCAAATGTGTTTGCCTTCTGGTTACAGTAGTGTTACCATGAGTGAGAACTTCAACCCCCCAGGGGACTTACATCTAGCAAGTACGTGTTTGGCGAACACTGAGCCCCGAGCTGAGTCTTGCATTACTTCCACATACTTGTGCTAAGCTCCTTCCTTTCTATTTCCTGACCTTCCTTGGTCACCTCTTGTTCTTTTCGATCCTGACGCTACTCGGTAGAGAGGGCTAGGGTATCTTTCATTTTTCTTTCATTTTTAAAATATGTTATGTTATGAGATATGTTTTGATATATTTTAATTCAGGAGGGTTTTTAGTGGGTATGGTTGAGTCATTCGGCGAGTCCCACATGCGGGGAGAGTCATGTTGGCTCTCCTTAGTGCGTAACTGCTTTTTCCCTTCCTGTACAGAATTTTAGGGTTTTAATGACCTCGATGTCGATGAATCGTAAAACCTCACAAAAAAGAGAACTTCAAGTATTCTTATTTCTGAACATGCTGAATCCTTGGCGTACAAACGCAGAAGGCAGTTTTCTTGACATACTCCTCTGAATAAAAATTCACAGACGCGAGATCCATCAGAGAGCAGAAGCCATATATGTCAACCGTGACTCTACATACAGTTCTTTGGAATGGCTTCATTAAGAAATATTCATTCGAAATTTTGCCATCTTGCAAAAGAATGCTAACTTACACAAGAATGAGAGATATTTCTACATGTCGATTTGGCCCTGAATACTTCAACTCCTTCTCAACCTCCTACATACCACAAAATTGGAACAAATTCTGAGTATCCTTAAACGACAAAGACAATGTTTAAAACCAACCACTTGTTCTTATCCTCTGTTTAATTCAAATAATTTACCTCAACCTCATAAGTGAAAACCAAAGTTTCAAAGTGTGAGACAATTAAAGTTAGAGATTTAAACCATTTAATGGTGTAAAACGAGCCTGCGGAATGGATAATGTTTTGGAGGGAGAACGAGACAGCTGAAGTATTAACTTTCAAATTACTTTTGTCTTTGAGATGTCAACGCCAACGTCCGTCCTCCGGATTGATTAACCCGCAGAAGTGCGCACTCATTCCGCCCCAACGGCCACTGTAATGCGAAGGAAGTACGCTTTGCATTTGAAAAGCGATCGATCGGAACTGGCAGCTTCGCCTATTTGCAACACCGGAGCAGTCTAGAATGGAATACGCGGCACGGCAGACACCTCTGACTCGCTTCAGAGAGGCGCGTCCGGTCGCCGGCGCGTGGGAGAATGCAAGCATTGCAACAGCCGCCAATTGCCGCCCGGCAGCTGCGCCGCGGCGGCGGAAAATACTCGGCGTACGCGAGAATTGTGGCAGAGAACTGAAGAAGAAGAGGTGAAATCGCGAGAAAAAGGGGACCGAGAGGCGGGAAAGACCCGGGAGCTGGGCCATTGGGGAGAGGGGTGAGTAAACAAGAAAATGAAGAGGAGACCTCGGCAGAATTGAAAGAAAAGGAATGGGCCCAACAGGAAGAGAGAGGCGAGAAATGCGATAAGGAATACTTTATTTTTACCAGAAACTGATTTCCAAGAGACGTATCATCTTAACTGATAAGACGGGTTCATTATGGATCACGGAGATCATGGAGAGAAATAGCGAGGAAACACGATATATTTTGTGGAGTTATCGGGAAAGGAGAGAAAGTTTACAGAAAAGAATCCACAAATGTTAACGTTAATAATGCTTTACCAACGTCCGTCAACAAAATAAGCTATTGATATAATGCAGAAGATATTGGGTTGAAGCAGAGTTATTCTTTTCATTTAAAAAGAGAACAAGTTAGGAATAAGTAATAAAATAAAAAAATTGAACCAAATCCAAAATGATCGGACTGTGAAAATACGCAACACGAAACCTGAAATATTCACTGAGGTCACTTAAGTTTTCGAGGACAAGAGGATAAAGAGGTTACTCGTGAAGGATGAAAAAAATACGATTGAATGTTCCATGAGGCTTCAGATATTAAGCCTCCGAGAAACAGAAGATGAGAAATGCTAACTGGGGTTGAATACGAAACAATTATTTTTACAATTTGTCCTTTTTTGTTTACCTCTCTTTTTACGATGTAACCACGCTTTAATTGCAGAACGTTGTGTTTCTTCATACTCAGCCGACGAAAAAAAAAATCGAAATATCTGTTTCACAACATTACTGGGGCCGTTATTTCATTTTGCGCGTTCCCTTTTATATTAGTATTTTATTTGATCTCAGGTATACAGACAAACAGGTAATGTAACGTTGAAGCCCTTTCTTCAAATTCAGCGAGAACAGAGGGCATTGCAGAAGAACGAATGTTTTTAGAAAATATCTGAGATACAGACGCATTTCATACGCTCATAATAAATTGTTTTACTTGTTTCTCTCCGTGCGTGATTAATACGCGTAGATAATTCTGAAATCTCAATAAATATACATGAGGGAAATAACACTCGTTTACAGAGTCCGGCTGACCGACCGTCCAACTGACCGAGCGACTAAATCGATACTGCGGCCAACCTTGTCTCCACGTTTCTGGTCTGAGGTTGCTGCAGGACTACACTTTTCATTCAGTAAATTATCTGTGCTCGGGCACTTGACGATCGATCAATGGCAGCTAGAATGATATAAAGGTGACGCGTGGGGGTTCCCAATAGGAAGAATATGATGCTTTCACATACTTACTTACGGTGACAGCTGACGGAAAAAGTATCTTTAAATAACGTTTTAGTCCGTCGAAAAGTCTTTAGATGTATTCTCGGAGGAAACTTATGAATATTTATATTGACCTAAATGTATTGTTTGAGTTCAATATAATTTTTCTCCAAAATATTTATTTCGATGTATGAGAAAAGTAAAGAAACTGTTTCATAGGGTAATTTCTATTTCCTAAAAAATTCTCTTAAAATGTATCGTATTTATTTCAGACGAACAAATATGTATATTTTTCTCATGAGTTTTAAAATCAATTGGGATATTAACCCAACCAATTATTTTGAATTATTTTACTCTCCGAGTATCTCCCGTATTTCTTTACATTTAATTGATTTCTTTGTTAATACTGGTATCAAATATGTTTAACTATGCAATTAATATATTCAAATGTTATACACACCCAATCTATTATACCGATTCGATGTTTGTTTGGCTGGTAAAGTCATTAAAGCTTATCGACTCAAAGTGAGGGAATATAAAATTTTCCTATCTTTGAAGGAATCAAGAAGATATGTCGGATATTGGACAAAAAGTACAAAAAATTAAGAATTAATAATATATTCTGTAATTCTTCAATACTTATTACCTTTCTTTTATATCATCAAGGATGATGAATGTAAATGATGCCTCGGTTTTTGCGGAAGGTACATCATCAGAATACCGTCAATTCAACACACGATATAAGAATCGAACTTTAATTAGTATTAGCAAGACTGATGGAAATGTGTTGGTAAAAAACCTACGATGTCAGTACATTTCATTAATCAGGACAATAAGTAAAAAATAATATTTCGGGGAAACGTTTTCAGGAGGGTGTCTCTTCTTTTCATGGGTGTTTAAGTAACTGTACTCTTCATGAAAGAGTTATCACTTCGAACTATGATATTTAGTGATTTCTTTTCTGAAAAAATTTCACCAACGGTGGGGAGGAAGGCTAGGGAGTATAGGTTATATCAGAGACCAGTTGTCTAGATGCCACGCTGTCAAGGAACGCGAGAGAAACTACCCACCTCAGTTGCCAGCAGTTTTATTATACACACGTGAACAGAAGACAAAAGAGGAGGGAAATAAATAATTGCTTCATCTGATTATGGGTTCCGTATTGTGTACTACAGAGTAGAATGTGCATTTAATGTTTCATTTTCAAGTTTATCATGCGAAGACAATGTTTCATCAGACTTCATTGTTGCCTAACGTACTCTAGATATCTCTGTCACCTTACAATTTATACGTGAAAATCATGCAACAAACACTTTACGTTTAAATGACGGAAGGAAGTCTTTCTCACGTAGCGTTTTGAAGCCTAAATATTTATTCCATACTTGTAAAATACAACATACCTAGATAGCGCATATGGTATAAATATTTTTCCTTGCTCATGAATAAGAAATAATTCTATTGTTTAAAAAAATGACATCATTCCGGTCCGGAAGTAATACTTGCTCTTAATTTATTCATCTCCAACTCAGCAGAAAATGAATATTTTTATATGTACATTGATTATTGTTTATTGAATGTGAAAACCAAATGTTTTAATAATATGTCAATCAAAACAAAATAAATCAAAATTTAGGTTTTAAAGCTAATTTTTCAACATTTAAACAAAATTACTAATTATTTAATTTCCTTCAATAACCTACTGTAAGATTCTCTAACATCTACTCTACTATTTTTTCACTTTATCTATTTTCTACTTTATTTGAATTAGAGCCGAGTTAAACTACTTGACGTTTTAGCACATTGCAATCATAGTATTTTAGTATCGTATGTCAGATGAAGCTCGTATCTATACTTAATCAAGACAACTAAGACCATCTCCAAGAAAAAAATTATTTCAAATGCAGAATGAAAAAAAATTCATAACATCTCAACCATGTTAACGACATTCCCTTGAATTATATAGTCTATAATGGATTATTCAATACAATTATCTGCAGAATAAATTGAGGAATCGCCATCATAAAATTCAAACCATTCTAGAGCTGGTTGGGAAAAAGAGAGAGGGAGAAATGACAAAAGTAAGTTGAAAGTAATACAAAATTAGAATGATCAATTTTCTTTCATATCGAACTTCGGGATCTGGATCACTAAAATATTACACAAAATAATAATTTAAGATGTTCGGAAAAAATTGTGGACGTGACACAAATAAATGAGTATCATATGATTAAATGACTTAAACGTTTTGTAGAATATTTATTGAGGGAAGTGATTTACCTCAAATTTTTTTAGAAATATTCCATTCTAAAAATACATTTTTCCGGTATGAAAACTGATTTGTATACTTAACATTCCAGAGATTTTATCTTTGGTTTTTTGTATGTGCTCCTTTTTTCGGTTTGCATTGATGTGCGGTACAAAAAGGACTGATAGTCAGTTTAATATTCTTATCTTTGATTTACCGCATTCGTGAGTTTATGTACAGGAAAACTGAAATGTTCGGGTCGCATAAAATACCATGTGTCGTCTAAACGCAGAAAAACATTGGATCCATTTTCCCTCACATGCAACGAGACGAACTATCATAAATGTTTCTCGTCAAATTTATGAGACATTCATGATACAGGGGCATAACTCCAGCACTTGAAGTCGTGTAAAATAATGCAGCAAGAGTAGTGCAACCCTTTGGAAGGTTCTTGTGTAATAGTGAAAGAAAAAGAGGAAATTAGAAAAGAATTCCGAGAATCTAATTCTGTTACGATTATGAAATCGTATTTTAGATTTTGTGGGAAAAGCGAGTTCAGCTCTGAAGTAGAAGAAAAATATTTTTTTTTAACTTATGAATATTTCTTATGGTTTTCAGTTTTTTTAAACTTAAACAGCACTGCCGTTGGGTAAACATTATTATTTCACTCATTTTCTACTTAAATGTCACATCTACTTAATTTAACGGAATTTGTAAATATTTTGTATACTGATAATTATTTTTTCCAATTATTTACTAACATAGTCAGATAAGAAGTGTCATATGTTATTCATAGCTGGTAAGAAAAAGGTTAATTCATTATTTGTGTTCACGAAGTTAAAATATTGATTTATTTATTAGCCCTCCAGTTAATTCACTAACCATTAACTGTCTTACTAACTTCTGCTAATTTACTTCTGTAATAATGAGGAAAAAGGGGATTATATTTTTAGCAGTGTCACTCAGTCACATGAGAAATCTTAGGGTCACAACACTTCAGGAAGCAAACTAACAAATGTGATGAAAACGAAGTGCAAACCTGGCTAGACGTGAAGTCAAAAGGACTCTGAAAGATACCCATCCGTTTTAAATCTGTTAATCCTGCATAACACTGCTTGTTTCTCTAGAGTCATAGTGCAACCTCTGTCTTTTCCCACAATTTTGAAATTATTGGAACAAAATGGTCTTCTGAAACCACAAGTTCAAGGCACTTCCGAAGTCGTAGAAGAGGGCTATGGGGGTATAATTTTTTTCTTAGAAATACGACTTTTTTTATTCTTAAGGAATAATTTTTCATCAAATACATAAGTAACCCGATAGGAATTACTTTACATTTTTTTGATTATCTTCTATAAGAATCAATTTAATCAGTGGAATTACTTGAAACTTCGTGAGTTATGAAAAAAAAATCAAAAACCATCTGTAACTTTCTAAAACTTTGTCTTATTTAATTTATTTTTTATGCGTATAATCTTGGAAGAATAGATTTAATGGACCATAGGCGTATTACGGACGAAATGTGTCACTTTTACTTGTCTATCACGCGTTTGCATGGCTTCCACAATAAAAAAATACAGAACATTGGATAGGAGAATGTGCGTGGCCTATGGACGGATATTTAGATCAATATTTCTGAATTCAGCCGGGTGAGATCGAGAAATTCTTCTACGAGAGAAGCTGGACTACGACTCAGTTTATAATGATAGCGATGTAAATATTCCATGTATGGTCACCGAATCCTTTCCAGTCAGATTACTGGTGAGACTTTCCGAATGTCAATTCGTGGTAATGTCAGCTGCGATGGTATAACGATTGAACTCTCCTTTTCGGATACACATAGTTGCAAGCGAGAGCCTGAATCGGGATAGATTTTCAGTATTGTCAGTATCAATGTAGACATCCAGTCACAATAACCGAAAGCATTCTAAGTTTTCTTAATCCGTCAAACCCTGAAGCATAAGACAAAAAGACGTAAAACAATTATTGCGTTGAGTATCATATTCTATTGAAGTGTTTCCCTCATAATTATCAATGATAGATGAGCTTTCAGGGTGCAGAATTTTACGACTATCTCATTTCCTTAAAATTTCATTAAGTACAATTAACATTAAAATTTATTTCTTGAAATTTAAATGAAAATATATCACAAACAGGCAAAAGACGTAGAAACAAGTTACTTCGATTACACAAAATATTTAGGGTTTATACATTTTCACATCAAAAGTTTCCGAAATAATACTGAAAATAATTAAGAAGTTCATCTAAAAACACCGGAAATGTCACTTTTTCCATTTCAGTCTCAATCACTTCAAAAAGACTCATCAAGAAATGCGACTTTCCAAGTCGAATGAAGGGTCTCTTCTCTCCCCATGCTGAAGCACTACACATCGTCTTCGTAAAAGGATTCCGCCGGTCTTATCCCATTAAAAGCAAAGGAGCACCCTTCCTCACATCCTGACACCATCACGGTATTCGTGGGATCCCCCACTTCCCACAATTACTCAATGCATACACCACCGCTTCACCTGCGCCAATCACCAGAATACATCGTCAGCAGCCTCAGACTGATGTTACCTGTGCCTTAATCAACCACTGCACACTACGCTTCAGAAATTTCCCGAACAAACAGTCTAAAAGACTAAGCTGCCAACTTCCTCACTATTGGTCAGATTGAGATGAGATGCTTCATTACCTGCACCCCATTTCAACCTTCACTCTATACATACAGTCTTCCGTCTTCTTTCCTCTCTTCCACCTTTAAGTTACCATGTAAATAAAAATGGTGGAGAATATGGGACTAGGAGGGAAAGTGAGAAGCATTTCGGAATAGACATGATTTCAGAGGAATGAGCTAACTTGCACAATGATGCCACGCACTCAGACAAGAAGGCAGGGATCGTAGTGCGAGGTGGAACAGAGACGCAAAAAGTATAAAAAATACGTTATGGACGCGTGGATACAAAAGAATGATTAAGTGTAACGAAACATAGAAAAAGACGAAACGGTACATCATGAAATAGAAAGAAAATTGCAGCACATTTTGAAAGAAGAATTAAGAATGAGAGAGAGAAAGGCAGCTGAGATTCACGCGAAATATGATGAGCAAAAATGTACGAGTGCAGGAGGGGAAAGCAAGGAAGAACTGTGACGAAAAAGAGGCACTGAGATAACGCCGCAGGAAGTACTACAAAAAGGAAACGGAATGATAAAACAGCACGGGAGAGACCGTGGCATGAATGCAAGCAAAAGGGTATAGAAAAGTTCTCATAAAAACAGGACGTTAGCGTTCAGGAGAAACACAGAAGAAAGCTTCTTTCGATCTCATAATTATGGACTGGAATCTTATACGGAAAGCAGGTGATATATTTGAAAGGAAAGAATCAATAGAAGGATATCGGTAAGTTCACGAGTGTACGCTCAAGATAATAACAAATGTATATTTTTTTGACTGTACGTTTACGTTTAATGATTCATTTGCCTTTCACTGCACTTAACTTCATCGCATAATTTATTAAATGATCATCATAACAATTATTGATAGTAGGTTAGAATTGTGTGCACAGCTTGGTTATTGAGTGCGGTTTCATCTTGTATTCATGCAACCATTACCTCAGCCACTAATCATCATTATCCTGATGCTAACGCGCTTGACGACCGCTGAGTTTGCGGCGTTCAAAACTCGCGCAACCTATTATCGCAAGTCTAATATCAGGCTCTTTCTTTTGGAAATAGAGAAAGGTTAGGGGGAGAAATAAAATATCAAAAATACGACATAGAGAAGCGTTTCTTTTACAACCCTCTCAAAATGAATTTTCGCCCTATACTGTTTCGACCTTGAGGCTACGGTCTAGATGGTCAAGTGGTCTCCAGCACAGCCTGCAGTAGGGCACGCGGATGGGATGAGTGGAGAGCTGGAGGAACGGGAAAGAGGTGCTGCATGGCAGAGAGCGACGCCCGCAACCCGATCCGGCGCGCCGCGCTGGCGTAATGAGAGCTGCAGGCGAGCGACCACGCCTCCCGGCATTACGTCAACGTGCGCTGCAAACCCCATGCCCTGCCTGTGCGACCCCCGCTCGACTCCCACCGCCCACACGCGCCCTGTCGCTCGTTGTCGGCGTCACGTCGATCCTCGCTCGCTCAACTGCCGCCTACCACGTGAAGTCTTCCCTCGCTCGGGGGCTCGAACAATGGACCATCCGACAATCATTGATTTCCACTTCTCTTATAATTTTAAGAAATCAACTATCAACGCGAACCAGGAGGCCCATCCGCCAATGACTTTGTACTCTCTAATATTGTATCATTCCAACTAAATAGAAGGTGACATATCCCGAACAAGACCGCGGCGGACTGTGGACATGTTGTGGAATTTAGCGTTCGTGGCGGCCGGAAAGCAGAAAAAATGAGGTGAATATACCAGTCTTGCACTGCAGTGTGTAAATTTATATGACAAACTTGATTTCAGACAACAAAAATTCAATATGATTTATTTCAAAAACACAATTTCTAACATTGTTCCAGAGACTTTAGAAGATATTAGAAAAATGAGTGAAACAACGGTATTCAAATGTACACATTTATGAGACTCCACGAACTTCAATTTTTTGTTTATTTCATGTATGCATTCCTTTTGGTCTGGCTTACCTCAAAGCGAACAGAAGCAATTCGTTTTCGTCTGAGGAACTGCTGGTCAGTTTTACAAAAAGCAAAAATAAACACGAGTTTGAGAAATAGCAAATAGGAAAAATCCTGTACTAAGCATTTCGGTGCGACCCTTTTCATCCTGGTCCGTGCTGACTTGTCCGCATTTTGTTTGACGACTGTCGTTCTGTCCGCACGGATGGTCCGCTTCTTGTTTGACCGATTCTTTAATGCTTATTTATTTTCAGCAGTTATACCTACGTACATGACGCAGCTGTAACGCTGGTTGCATTTTATTTGGGTTATACAGAGAACTTCAAATTTGCTTGATGTAATGTAGCGCGTACATAGTAACGAATCCAAGAACACATTCTTCGAAGTAATCA
Source organism: Laupala kohalensis (assembly GCA_002313205.1). Taxonomy (NCBI): domain Eukaryota; kingdom Metazoa; phylum Arthropoda; class Insecta; order Orthoptera; family Trigonidiidae; genus Laupala; species Laupala kohalensis. The sequence goes on along the minus strand of NNCF01125882.1, from coordinate 1,718,825 downwards.
AATACTACTTTCATACGGTAGCGTGTGTGTAAACAGACATATCTAATTTTCTGTCGGCCGTATTAAGAATTGAAACTCGTCTCTGTAAACGTAATTCAGAAACCATTAGAAATGTATATTTGTCGTACATAAATATTTAGCTCACAAATTCGGATAGGAAGGAAGAAATATTTGCTGTCAATCATTATAAATGTAAAACAATGTCACACACTGGTGTATAATTTTTTATTAAGACATACAATTATTTTGAAGTTTGGTGAATTTAATTGAAGTTGCTAAGAATAATATTATTGATTTGATATAAAATATTGATTGTACAATATGTTTCTATAGATTATCTATTACTCATTAACTTCCCCTAACAATTCAACATAAATTTCATTATAATCTAAAATATAAGCATGCACCTACGAAATTTATTGAGCATTAATAACCTAGTTTCAAAAGCCTTCCATAAATGTTTCAGTACAGTTTTTTAGCGATCCACGGTTTACACTATAACTCACTTTTGAAAAGAGACGGACAATTATATATTATCAAGTGGTTGAAAATAATTCTTGAATGTTTGTAGTATTCTTCGTCTGCAGAGGGTGTTCACGAGGTTGCTTGTGGCTTCCTTTGAGCGTCCTCTCACAAAAGGAAGAGAATGTTGTTTCCATAATTTTGATTTCGAAAGTTAGGAAGGAACTGCCTCTCCGACGAAAAAATTGACTTCCGGGATAATGAAAACGAAATAGGAAATGGAATAAGAGACCTGGGGCAACATGCTTCGAATGGCATGGAGAAATCGAAAACAAACAGCTAAAAACACAATGCCACAGTTCGATATGATGCGGGAGGATGCAAAAGAGGAGAAAGAGAAAGAAAGGTGAAAGGATGGGATTCATGAAAGAGACCAGGAAAGAATGAAAGTGGCTATACAGTTTTGAGGAATCAGAAATAGAACGTAATTTCCAAAGTGAAGGTTAGATCTTAGTTATTACAGTAGTAGGACTAGGTTCATCAAATTCTTTTCATTGTAGTATTTCGATTATCTGAAAGTAATTGGAACTTTTGTATTTGTTTGACTCTGTCGGTCACTGTAACGCAGAGCCCGTTCAACTATAAATCAAAAATGAGGAAATAATAATTAGGAGAACTCGTTGAGTACAATGAGATTAGAAGTTACACATATATAACATAAAACATTTAATTTTTAACACTGATTGGCTTGATCAATTCACACACACATATATATATAATGTGTGTGTGTCTACTCATCTTCACAGTTTCATTTCCGATGAATTATTTATAAAATTGTGGGAAAATTTTCATTTCTAAATGTGAATCAAAACCAACACAATGAAATACAATTTTACACCGATTATTTTACACTCAGAAATAAAATAAGAATTGATTCACGACATGTAAGTCATTATCGAATCTCGAATGAGTTCCAACACTTTCATGGGATTGTTTCAACGTCTATACTTTATTAGAAAGTCCAATGATATTTTTATATGATTCGCATGCCATTAGCATAATCGAACAAATGCACCCATTCCATTACTCTGCTCCATAGGCACAATTTCACAATACTCGCATTACACGGAAGCTGACGCGCAATGGTCCAATTTTTTCGAATAGCATAAAAAAGCACACGGTCGCAAAAAAAAAACATCTCATGTAGCGATCACGTATTACCTTCGCCAACACATTCCGCGTGCCTACAGCTAACTATGGACAAAGGTGGCAGATTCACCATCCACTCCACAGTTCCTCGTTTCCATGTGTTGTTCTCTATTTATGAAACGCCACCCTCCGTCGTTGCAGTTCACGAAGGAAGCCGTTATTGTGCAGTTTTTATCTCCGGTAATTGCATTAGAGAATAAAAATTTCCAGTAATTACGTTCATGACGATCCTATTGCTCGCAAACAATGCGTAGATTTTAAATTTGATTCGGAGGGAAACAATTCTAATTACAAATATTGAGCTGTTTCATTGCACAATTACTCCCTCTGTGAGGCAACTTCAAAATCGTCGTGAAAAATCTACGTAACGTGTTCAGGAAATTCAGTCGTAGTTTCCTCAAAACGACAATTATGTTACCCATTTCTTCAACATCTACTATGAAGCGTTTAAATTGAGAATTTGGCATATTTTAACAATTAATTTTACCAAGCATTTCAATCAAATCAAATATTGATTTGCGATGACAAGCTAATGTGGATGTGATTTTCCCCCACGAATTCACGACAAAGAATATTTAAAGCTTAATAAGATTCGAACATCAATTAAACACAAGTGTGACGAATTTATATAACTTTAAAATCCATGGTCATTCGAGGCTTAACCACATATCCCCAGCGCAAACTTTTCAGAACTCATAAGATTCGAAAAGAAATTGCGGAAGAATCCTCAGCCGTGAGGTTATCGCTCTAAACACCATCGATGGCCGTAGAGGGAACCGAACTCTTCGCGGGCGTAACCCAAGGCACTAAGGGCAGGCTTTAACCGTCGCGTAGCGCCGCGAAAGGGCGGTTAAGTACGACGTTCCCTCGCCCCTTTCCGCAGCCCTCTTCCGCGACGACTACTACTCCGAGCCTCGGATTAGTGCCGCGGTGCAGAGGCGGGGAAAGGAACGCGACGGTGGCGGTAGAAGCGAGGTTCGCGGCGGGGCAGCAGTAATATTTGTGACCCCATCGATTAACCCCGAACACGGCGGCGCCGCGGCTTCGCAAGTTACGGGCTTAGAAATTGAATACTCCGGCGGTGGCACTGGAGGGTGCGGCAGGAACCGCCGCTGCCGCCGCGACTTGCGGACAACGTGCATTGCTGCCGCCCCCGGCACGACGGCAGCGGCGTCTGCGCCACTCCGCCGCCGTCGAGCTATTCTCCAAACGACGCGAGCGAGACGCCCCTGTACAAACGGAGGCGCAGGTTGCGCGGCGCCGAGCGTCGTCACGCAGCAGACGATGGCTCCGAGAAGCTCTGAATGAAGAACTTCTGCACAGCTGAATTAAATGAGGGAGCAGTGTGGGAGTGGGGGATGGATGGAGGAATGAGGCGTAGTTCGACGCACAGCTGAACTGAGATTAGAGTTCCGAATTGAGGGGTTTAGTAGTTTGCTTGAGAATTTTTGTGGAGACTGTTCATACCGAGAATATTATTTAGAACTCAGATTATCTGGAATTGGAGGCAGAATTTTTGAGTTATAAAATTCATTTTCCAAAAGTGCGAATAATAAAATATTCGAATATTCTCTTTGAGTAATTTAGCACTTTCATGAATTACTCACTGCATTTGTATTAAATACATCGTTTGGTGAGTAATGTGAAACATATCAGATGCGTTAAAACGAAAGAGGCCAAAGACAAAGCACATTTTAATATTATTTAATTTTCAAATTGATTAGGAAAGTATTAATCAAAAACAGATAACATCAAAAACTGAATTCTGAAAGGTGTCTTCAATATTTTATAAATGATTGTATTTATTGTAATTGAAATAGCGTGTTATGACTTGTATCTGAATACAGGAATAAAACATCTTTGTTGACGACTTTCGCCAAGTACAACACGTAAATGCTTTTGTTATGAGTGTTCCAAATCTCTTTTTTTGGGGGGAGGGATTTTTCAGCTTCTTGTGCACTATGAAACGTGGTGTGATGTCGACCGGCAAAAGGTCTATGGAATGTCAGAGGCAAAACAGAGGAATGTCTGAGAAAATTGTGAGAAATGAAATATCCAGACGATTTTATTCTCCTGCCCAAATCTCACGGTGTTACATATTGCGTAGAACTGAGAAAGTATAAAGAAAATATTTGTACACGCTAATGTTGGTTTCACTTAGTTTTCAATGAACTTCCAACGCACCACTGACACACTTACAGTAATTTAATGCTTTGTTTAATACATCAATTATAGTAGTTTATGAATAAGTATAACATTATTATGAATAAGTATAACACTTAAGAATAAGTATTACATTATGAACATTTAATATTTAACTAGTGGCTTAAAACTTGATAGAGGCACTTAATTATTTCACACACTTTAAATCACGTATGAAACAATGTAATTTAACTAGTCCAGTCTAAATAGGTATTCTGAATGTAAAAAAATTTCTCAAATGAAATGAAGTAAAATACAAATTGTTGTTGTTATTATTATTATATTAAAATAATTAAAAATGAGAGGATTAACATTTTAAAGCGACACTACAGTCTTTTATAAATTACAACGTTTTAAAATTAACGAAAATAGAAAATGAAACACAAAAGCCACTCTTATGTGACTTTTATGCATTTCACTTTGTTTTCTTTATTAACTTTTAAACTGATACATAACTTTTAATTATCTTTGAACTAACTAACTAACTAACTATATATATATATATATATATATATATATATATATATATATATATATATATATATATATATATATATATATATATATAAAGAGGGCGTATTGGAATATGATTTCTGAATTGCCCAAACCCGATATTTCTTGAGTGTCAAGGAAAGATACCAGTCTCGAACGATCGGTTTCACGTTGGATGCGGAAGCCAATTGGTCGGGCGATGTTTTCTAAGCAAATACAGCCGTATATCGATATCTTCGGAAGGAGCGAAGTTAGAGTGCTGCGAAAACAGTTGAGATGGGAATGTGAAAACGATTACAACGATTTCCAGATAAATAAAAATAATATTTTTGCACACGTGTCATAAAAAGATTTTTAATGAACGAAGAAATAAAAAGACAATTAAGCAGAACAAGTGAGATATGAGATGTAATATATCCTCTATAGCGAAAACATTCGGTGATAGGGGCTTTATATATATAATTTATAAATTCGTGATACAGTGAATCAAATTTGAAAGAAAAAATGAAACCCATATATTTCTACTGTTACGTTAAATGTGATACAGTAATTGTTCGTAAATAAGTGGTAAAACGCACTTTGGAATACTCTTTTTACATCAACAATAGAGCGTATAAACTACATTTTTATTTGGATAAGTAAAACTGATGATACGGCTCGAATGGTGATTCAAGAACTTTATTCAGAAGCAAAAATAAATCCTAAAATTATGCACATTTTGAATCTTTAATACTTGGATTTAATGGTAACTAACGGTTTTCAGTGTTCATATACAGCTATTTAATTTGTATTTCAAACCTAAAAAGACACATACTTATCAGCTGATTCTAAATGATATTCTCCACATCTTCAAATTAAAAAATAAAGATGGTCATGGCCAAACAATAAAGCAGTTGTAATAGAAAGAATAAAACTGAAAGCAGATGTACTAAACGTACTGCTATGTCTTAAATAAAGATGTATTACGCATTGAATGAAGACTCATAGTCTATTTATACTACTTATTTATACCCTTATATTCAACGTTTCATGCATTTAAAAGGGATAATGTGTACAATGTTTATCACAATTCTTTTATTTTTCCAACCATTCCTTCGGGCTCCGTCATTTTGGGAATCGAAGCAAGTGCTATTTGGAAAACGTCTGTCCCGCATATGAAACGGAATGAAGTCATATTGAAACATTGAGGAACCAGGTCAAGTTCCCCGCGCTCCCCACCACCGACACCGTCTCCATTCGCGAAGCTGTCGCCTCGTAATCAGCGGTGACGTCCGTGTACAACAAATGGGGACACAGTGGCTCCGGAGATTTCCACGATCTGCGTCGCTCCTCCGCGCTCTTCTTGTAATGGGCGTCACGAACCGATGTGCAAGTTGACGACATCGACGTGGACGGGGCAGGATGCGCAGTCGGGCGTCGGTGGACGGTCAGTAGCGTGAGGACGGCGCTCCAGGGATGAGAATGAAGCAGAACTGACGGCGACGTGGAGAGAGCGAGCCGGAAGTGAGGTGGAAACCAGAGCACCAACTTTGGAGGAGCAGAGGAACCTTATACCGAGCTCGGAACAGGTATGATGATGCTAAACAACTACATTCTGCGTAATTCACGACGAGGACAAAATGTTTTGAATAATTATAATTTCCGTTTTACACTCGTCTCACATTCACGAAAATAAACTTATAATTTCCTAAATGTAAATAAGTTGTCCGAAAGGCTTAACTATGGTGAGATTATCGTAAATTAGGGAAATTATTTAATTTGGTAATATATATTTTTTACGTTTGATGAAGGACAGTTTTAAGATTTTTTTATATTTCGTGGATTTTTGTAACTATTTTATTTGAAATGCCTGTTTTTAATTTCATTTGCTTTCTAGAAAGTAAAATGGAATTCAAATACTAAATACTTGATGGCGCGTTATTCCTGTGGAATAACATTGATGAACTGTTAATTCTCCAAAATATTAGAGCAAATATCAATGATTATATTTGTTCCACCCTTAAAACCTTGAATGAATATGTGTAGAAACAGAGGTGCGAGAATTTGGTAGAGAGACAATAAATAATCAGGAGAATGCGACACTGTTCATTCGAGCCGTAAGAAAACGAAGAGAGAAACCTTGAATCAACGTAATGAAGATGAAGGTGAGAGATGGTAGGAAGCAGTGAAGAAATCAAGACGTAGAGAAAAAGTGTCTATGAAGGCAACGCAGAAGTGTATGAGGAAGTGCGAACAGAACAAAGCGTGGAATGGATTCCAGGAGGACGGCGGAGAGTCCGAGGGTGGCTGGCCTATTTGGGCCACGGACCTCAGCAAGCGCACGCCGAGCATACGAACCGCGCGCCCGCCGCCGTAACTCCGTGCCGCGAAATGTGGGAGCCGTCTGCCCCTGGCCACAAACCCTTCCCCGCCACCCCGGCGTCTCCGCACTGACAGAACGCAATGCCCAAGCCGGCGGTCGGATGCGTCGGGATTTCTTTATAGCCGAAGTGGGTCGACCGACGTACGCGGCGCTCACCCGAACTACGGTTCCCTGAGGAACGTGTCTGCCTCGAACGGTTCCATGAAGCACTTGGCGAACGGACGTCCGTTTGTCTGCAATTGTTCGCGTCTCTTTTAACTCCAAGGTTTATATCCGTGCTATCGTGAGATGTGGGTTCTTAGAAATATCACTGATGGGGAGCAATGATATGATTCATTTTGAAACGTAAAATATATATTGCCGGAATTGCAGTCAGTACAGCGTTTGTCCACGTAGTGAAAAGCGAGATTCTTTATTGTCCATGATCGAACGAGAAACCATAATAGTATCCAAGTTTTTTCTCCATCTTTTCTTTGGACACATTGGTCGGAATTGATGGAGTCGTCTACTGTTTTCTTCTGGAAAGCAAATTGGTTTATTGCCCTCCACGTGGTTCTACGCAGTATTTAATTGCGTTTTGGAGATAATTTACATACCATTGATTTGAGGAAACGTATAATTAAAACTATGATAAATGAAACCCAGATTTAATTATTTCACAATTACCTCACTGTTAAAACAACATACGAATATTGGCGAAAACCTAAGATGGGATACGGACAATTCAGATCGAGACGCATTATTAAGTGATGTAATTAAGCTTTCTTTACTTTTTGTGGCCAATAAGAGTTCTGGAAAAACAAATAAGAAAATGGAACTTCCAAAAATTAGATTTATTGCAAGTGAATCAGACATTAATATTAAACGAATGGAAAATATAACATTAGAAGGTAAGATCAATATTGATTGAGTTGCCAGTTTTTCATTTATATATCTTGCATAAAAACTATTTTTAAATTACTTATTGACCCTTATTAAATGACGTATTGGTTATTATTGATAAAGAGTGTTTTATTTCCATGTACTGAAGATGACTGCAGTCAAAAGTTGACTCTATGAATAAATGCAATATTGACTGGACATGCAATATTTGTTTCTGTTTTGAACCCACCAAAACATCACAAAAATACCACAAATAATTTATGGTATATTAATTTATGAGTCATTCTAATGCATGAAATCAATTTCTATACTGCTGCTCAAACAATTGCCAACATACTAATCCACATGTATTTCACGAAGTTTCGGAACTATCCCGAAATTTTCACCTGGATGTTACTCTTCGTAAAAAAATGTTACGTAATATGAAAACATGTACATAAATGTTTCTAATTGGTTTCTAAGACTGAACCAGATATTAACTAACTTTAGCTTAATAAAGATACTCAAATATTTTTATACTAATATCCTTTATCAAAAGAAATAGATTTTCAATTTTATTTTTCAGAAGAATAAGAGTAAATTGAAATTATCAAAATATTAACAAATGATATAAAATTGCATTTTTGTTACTTGGTTACAACCATGGTGTTACTCGGCTTTTTTTCCGATATTTTCAATCGTTATTACACGAGAATGAATAGCTCAAAATAGAGAAAAATGGGGGAGAGCTTAAAGATGTGTAATTATTTATTAAAAAAAGAAAAAAACACGAGTAAAGAAAAGTTTTCCTGGTCACTTTTCTATAAAATATTATACCAGGTAAATAATATGTTTATTCCCAAATATAATTATCAATTATAGAAAGAGGAAATTGCCCAGCCTATTCAATAACTAACAACCCATTAATGTTTATCCGAATACGTGTTTACCAAAACCATAATAGAACAATGTTTAAAGCTGTGTTTGTTTTGATAAGCGGCTTGAGATATTGTGTTACGGACGATTCCGTTTGACATCAGCTGTCGAATGCAGATCCAAGAGTTTTACTGAATGATCCGTAGTCACCCCCTGCCACTGGAAATGATTCACTTAATTTGCTATAACACATGTGGAAGCCGGATGAATGATGATAGCTTTAGCTTTGCCGAGTATGAGAGACGTACACATTTCAATTTAGTCCCAAAATAAACATTCGTCGTAGCTTCTAGCTTTTATGATAAATGTGAGCTTTTATACAGATTCGTAAAACGTGTTTCAGAATGTTTTGAACCATTACTTGTATACAGCAGGATTTCTTGGAAATCAAGTTTGGAGTTCAGATTTTAAATAGATCCCCTTTGTACTCATTTGTTGAATATACAATAATATAAAATTAGATTCTTACTTTAAACACTCGTAAATTAACCAATCTGAAATTATCATTTGTTCGAACTTGCTTTTTTGCTTTGAACTTGTGAATTCGGCTGTGATAGATATGTGATGGTTTTAACGGCTGCAAATCACTGCAAACGCTATCGAACCGGAAGGAGATGGAAGAAAGAATTAAATCACTCCCATGAACAACTCCTTCCACGGAACTCAAACCTGCAACCTTCAGCTTAAGCACTCCAACACTCATCACACTCACCTTGAGAAGAGAAGGTTTTATTATAATCCCAGTAAAATTACTTTGTCGTTCATATTCTGATGTAAACCGAATATAGAAGGACTTGGAAAATCTCAGTTTTATTTTTTTCTGAGAAAACTACAACGAGGTGAGTATATTTGCGAATAAAATTATGTAAATATCAGCAACAGAGTCGTTAGGATTAAAGATGAAGCATAAAACCCGTAGGACAGGTGAATTTATTAAAGTAAATTGTTTTTTAAAATTTACAAGCATATTGTATTATTTTAAGCGATCAATAATTGTTCACGGGAAATTCCACATCAGAAGGACCAGAGTTGCACGGACTGGCTTCAATCATTTGTTCAAAATAATTTCATCGGAATTCATGTCTGAAATTCAGTGATTTTTCAAAGCAATTTTCCATTTTTCTCTTTCTATGCGAACCAGAATTTCTCTCAAAACCAAAACCAAGTCCGTGTTACTCGTTGAAAGTTCTCCGGGGAATCTAAATACTCCTATTACTTTTCAATAAATTACATCCGTTGGGAGAAATTTAAAAGAATGCTTCCTTTTCGAGCTGAATATCTCAAAACTTATCTCACACTTCTTTCCATTAGCACAAACATATCTTTCTTATATTATCTTTTCAGAAAAAAAATACTTTGGATATCGACGGGTTTCGAATGGAAACAATTAAAATTAAGAGATTAAACGTGACACTTAATCATTTGGTTTTTGTAATTTTCCGTCATGGTACTACTGCAACCGAAAAAATATGGGCAGATTTAGATTATAAAGGAATTTTAGTATTAAAAATATAATATAACATTTTTTCACGAATACTGTACCGAAATACGTATTTTGTGAGAGACATGTTTTGAGACATTTAATCTAAAAATACTCTCCTCTAATTTAACGGCAAAGAAATATACGGAAAAAACGATACAGGTATATTTAGATTCCTCAAAAATTTCCAATGAGTTAAATACATTTGAAATGTTTTTAAATGAGAAATCTGTGTTCGCTAGACGACGAAATAAATATTAAGATTTTTGAGGGAAAAGAGAAAAAAAGAAAAATGGCTGCGAAAAAACCCAGATACCATCTTATTGACCGAAAATTTGGAAGAGTCCTTTTTCTTAGACATATCCGGTAAAGTTATTTTGAAAAGTTTTTCGTACCAGTCAAGGCAACTCGGGCACATTGACGTGGAAATGCCCTGATATTCAATTAATTATATAAGGGACCTGAAATAGTCTCATTGCGTTAGGACTGTTCAGTCGTCTTTCATACCAAATCCCCCACAGTTGTGGAAAAGAAGCTTAACCATCTGTCTTGACTCTTGAATTGCCACCGTCTGTATCCTCCTATTCCCCTGACCCTCGAGTAACAAATTCCGTTCGTTAAAGAATTTCTGTCGAAGAGGAATAAAAACACCGAAAAGTGTTGTTTGAATTAATGTACGCAATAATATATTCTGATATCTATTTTATCTTTTTTTAAAGATTCTCGCAATTTAAGCAAAATATAGACAATTTCATATTTGGAATGAATTCCATTGTCTCTTACGATAAAATATTATTTTTCGAAAGTAAATTACTCTCTAAATCTTTCATACTAATTTTTTAAGTGTTAATCAAAAACCTATATTAATTTTTAAAATATTTTTAGGGNTATATATATATATATATATATATATATATATATATATATATAATAATCTGTATCTTGTACGTAAATGAAGTTGGAATAAAATTCATTATTTCATTTATACCAAAGACTGATTGAAACCTAGATTCTCTCAAAGATCAGGAAGAGAGAAATGATTCTACGAAAACTCTCAGAATGAAACAATTACGCTTTAACGCCCTCCCACACTATAATGCAAAGATGTGACTTATACTCAGCAGAATACAAAATAAACAACGACATGTTAGTTTATGTGAAGCAATCCGTCAAAGTGACTCTCATCCGGATCATCCGGGACGCTCTGACTTCACTCGCTGTCATTTAGTGAAAGAGAAACCTACTTTCAAACAAAATTCACATTTTTCTCTCTTTCGAAGCTCTGCCTTCTCTTCAGTGAAATATTACACGCTCTTTTATCTCTGTCTCTTTTCTCCCAGTTTTGCCAAGTACACCGCTCACATAACTGTTATTATACCCTCTTGTATACCGTTGGACTGTGAAAGACTTTCTGTAATATTACTTCAGTAAATCTTACTACATAAGATAGTGATAATATTCAATAAACATAAATGCACTCTAAATTAACTGTCCAAGATATTAGAAAAATTCGTATCTTTTTACGATGTTTGTTTAATGTAATATGAAACATTAAAACTTTGCATGGAAGGATAATTAATTATCACTTTTTTCACCGAGAAACGTTGAAAACGTAATAAAATATGACGAATAAACTTGAAGCAATAATTGTAAAAAAAATCATTTATTTAGTTTTTTCAATCATATAAACAACACTAATTTATTTAAATGAAGAATACCTACTCTATTAAACAATATTATCTAATTTTAATAAGAATAATATTTGCAAATTGTAAGCTTTTGCATTTGGACTGTTAAATTTGAACGGTTTTTATTTAGACCCTTGTATTGTTTTTCTCGTGTTTTTTCTTAATAATCTGAGTAAAAAACGAAGAGTGTTCAATCAGAAAACTATATATCTTCTAACCAATGCTTTAATTAACTTATAAAAAATAAGAAATGACACCTTGTTTGTTCATTTTCTTGAAGGAAATATCTCAGTTCTGTTTTTTTCTGTGCGTGTGACGCTGGCGAAGTAACGCAGAAACACCTGCATGGAAACCAACTATCAGCGTCACACCTGGGGTGCCAACCACCTCAAACACAATCGCTTCTGGAGCGAACTTCATACGCCACCACTGGTCCAGTTTCCTGCTGGGCGAATATGAATATTTGCCGTTGGTGAAATGAAATGGACTGAGACCAAAGGATCCTCGGTTGGTGAAGGTCAGTTTTTTTCATGACTTTTGCGCCGTTCACAAAATATTTCTCATAAAAGTTCAAATACGGATATTGTCCAGATGAGTAATCTTTTTAATTTAACTCCTTCACTTTGAAACAAATTCACGAAACTTTTAATTTTAATTTTGAACCTTTCAGGGTTTTTTCACGTTGGAAATGAAGGTTTCTCAGAACTCACTCGAAGGAAAAGTTAAAAATATGTGCATTAAAGGGCTTAAAGATGAAACGGAATTCCTTTGAGAATTCCATTTCTATATCACATTTCGAGATACTTTCATTAGGGTTCGTTGCCATGCTCCGCATTCAAGGTGACATTGCGTGGATGATCTGACACGATCGATCTAGAATGAATGTTACTTCTCTTTCCACACGTCAGCTCCAGTCAAGTAGTGGTTGTCAACACTCCCTCCCAGGAACCAGCTCTCCAGTCACATGTACTGTTACAACGCCCTTCCCTCGGAACTAGGCTATTCACTACCCGCGTTCAATGCTGTGTCAATCTCCCCACCACAACACGTTCAATGCTGAATTTCCCGACCCGACATTCTTCCTTCCAATCGATCTCCCCTTCTTATCTCCAATGTTCAACTCTCTGATGCAACTCGCTTTCCCTCTCTAGGCGAGGCGTATGTCCACCACATGAATGTATATGTGCCTGAATCACACCATACACCCTACCACTCTCCAACATCCTCCCACGGCCATCTACCCCTCTCAGTCTCCAAAATCGGAATTCCCACTTCGCCTACACGTCTCAGCCCGCAACCTTATCCTCCCTTCCTCCCATACCTTGCCTCGCCCAAGCATTCGCCTCCACCATCACCAGCGATCACTCGCGAGGGCAGCAGCACACGACGTGAAAGCAAGCGCGGGGGCGACTTGCTGCGCCAGGGCCATGTCGCGTAGCTCAGCCGCTTTCTACACGGCAGGCTTGGAGCGCGCGCGGGACCATACGGTGCTCGCTTCCGCATCCGTATCCAATCTTGTCTCCTCCCATCTTCCCTCCCTCGCAAACGCACGCACAGAGACCGGTGCGTTGCTCTTCGCAGAGGACGCTGCTATCACTCCGATTCCAACTATCCATGTACACTTTTTCCCTAAACACTCCTCTCACTTCTATAACCACCATTTCATTTCCCATCTCTCTTTCGTCCTCTCTCTCGCCACCCAGACATCGGACTCTCCCGACGCGTCGCCGAATATCGGCGCGAAAAGCGGCTCATGCCGCGTCTCCTCCGTCGCCGAATATAGGCGCACCTTCACAAAGAATGTGGACTGTTTCAGTGCACCGTGTGAATGAAGCGAGGAGGTCTCTGACAAAGCGATGTCTCGTCGAGCGCCACCGCCCGCGCTGTCCTCGCGCGCGGTTTTAACTTACTTTAGAGCGACGGTGAAGAAGGGGAGGGGGCAGGTGGGCGACGCGTAGGGTGCGAAGAGAGCGAGAGAAGCTCTCGGGAGAGGCGACGAAGAGCCAGAAGTCCCAGCGTAAATGGAAGCGTCGCTGTCGCTGCTGCGAAACGGAACGGGACACAGCGGAATGGAAAAGGTTGGAGAAGAGGCGAGAAACAGAAACTCGGTTTTGACTTCGCGGAATTCTGCGTATCAGAGCGTTATCGAGTTATTGCCAACTATCCTGGTTTCGGAAAGTTTTCGAATATGAAAATATGAGATATAAGGCTGAAAAGCTCCGTATTTTTTTACAAACGAATCGGGTAATCTTACTCTGAAAGGGATATATATCGCTGCGAAGAGGGTTTAGAAAACATGAAACCGCTGTAATTAGCTCAAACAATGTTAGCTGGGACACACAAACATTGTTTTGGTTGGTACGCACGATAGCTGGAAAAGCGATGAATCAGTAATGAACCCCAAATCTGCTTCTTATACATTAGATCGAAAACGTATCAGTCCAAACGAACCCTAAAAGATGAATAGCTGGATAAGGTGATAATTGCTTCTAAAACTACGTTTCACAGATATTTGATGAAAATCGTTAGAGTTTTGCACATAAGTTCTATTTCTTTTTCAACACCATTCACAGAGGATATTTAATTACCTGGAAAATGTTTTATTAGTGTATTTAGTAATATTATTAGCCATTGCCTTTCTCAAAAATAATTACAGGGAACAAAGTACTCGGGGTCATTAATCTAAAAAAGGAACAACAGTCACTGCACACAATGAGACATTTCAATTTACTCAATGGGAAGACCACTTCAAATAGGAATCTTGATCAAACTTCACAACATCAATTTTAACTGCAGCCATCCCTAGAGGTTGCTGTGTGATACCAGAGACGTGCGTACTATCCATATATATCAGTGTATTGCTTCATATATCCGAGGTTCGGATAAGTGGACGCGTAAGGTATCCTACGGCTAGAAATAGAGAGAAATGTTACAAACGAAGACGTATCGTCCGCGGGGGATCTGTGACGAGGGGTTGTGGTGCGAGATCGCTTTCCTCGTAACAACGAGCGCTTCGCGAAAATCAACAAAGCAAGCAACCCAGGGAAGGCAAACACTCACGGATCGTGACCTGTTGTTGTTTCCACTCTGCTTATGTTTTGATTCACACAAGTATAGCTCAAGTCTCAACGTGAGATGAATCTTATTAAAATTAACCTCACAAAACGGCGAGGTTATCTTCGGAGGGGATATGGCAAGGAGTAATGCCCTACAGCTTTTTTTCTTTCTTCATTTTGTAGTGATTTTTTTAGGAGAATCATTCTTCAGGAGTAGAAATAATAAAAGGGATATGGATACTAGATTTTATGAATGTGAATGCACTGAATAGATGACCATTCAATAGAATTTCGTTTTTCGTATCTGACTGCAACTTTGAATACTTTTTTCGAATTTCTCATTCTATTATGCAAATGAACTTGTCATTTGTTTTCAAAAGTGGAGAAGACATAACATTTTTAATTTTCGACAAAAATTCATAGTCTGCACATTGGCGTTATTTCCTAGTTCGAGACCTAACCAAGCTACGTGCGTGAATTTTATTTAATATTTCTTAATTTTTTAAATTTATGAGTAATTTTACAATTATTTTTCAAAATCGATAACTTGATGATAAAATAAATTGGAACGTTTACTTTAATGATCTGATTTTTTCCCAAAATACTAGAATCAACTTGTCTCACATTTTAAATGTTTCAATATTTAACTTAATGCGGTAGTCGGTGTATACTAATGTATTACATTAAGAATGTACAGCAAGAAGTACACACTTAACATAGTGTCAAAACCAGAACGTTCGTGTGCCATGAAAATGTGTTTACATCGTGTGAACTAATTTTAACAACTTAAAACTGAAGTTGTATTTGGTGACCCAAAACTTCTTCAATTTTACCTAATCCTTCGAATTAGTCTCAAGAAATGAAATTTACATTTCTGCTGTGTTCAAAAGTGACTGAGACATTTCTAGTTAGATTATTGGTTTTTAAAAATAGAATACCAGTAAAGCAATTTTAGAAATGCGTATACCAAGAAATCATAAATGCAAATATAAAATACTCGTCCAACTTAGCTCTTTTTATACCACATGTCAAGAACATTCGAGGAAATTAACTTTGCTTCTACTTTCTCTCGCCATCACAAATTTGAGTGAGGGTCAGAGTTCAGTCAATGTACGGCCTCGCACGCTTGTAAGGTTTCATCGCGTAGGCTGCCCCCTCCCCGGCAGAACTTGTGTGGCAGGGTGTGCTCACTAAGCGGCGGTTGCGAGGCTGCGGCGGGATGTCGGCGGAGCAAAGCGAGGTCGAGCAGAGCTGCGCGGACGGGAGTGGTGACACTGGCGCGCGGGGGAGGGTGCGACGCGGCATCCTCTGCCTTTCCGAGTGAGTGCGCCACTGCGCCGCGGGTGCTCCCTCGGTGCTCGCCACCGCGCCGAGTTCCCCACTCTCCCCCTCTCCGCACCACACCACCTGTCCCTCTCCGCAATCCACCCTCTCAACTGCGGCCGCTCTTCTAATAATTACCGCGATTGTAGTGCGCTGCGGGGTACGACTGAGAGCACAGTGGCGGATGAGGGGTGGGACAAGGCGGGGTTGCCTGCGGTGCTTGGCTGCGGGGGTGGAAGAGGCCACTGGCACAGTATTGAGGGCAGTGGTGGCGGCACGGGAGCCGGGGCCGGAAAGGACCAAGGGGTTGCGGCGACGGCCGTGCCCTGATGTTGGGGGTGGATTCTGGACCTATAGACTGCGCGAGGCTTCGCCGTGAAAGGGGTGCGAGGTCGCAAGGGTCATGGGATGAGGCGGGAGGAGGAATTACGAGCCGCAGCGGGAGCGGTGTGGGCACTGGCTGCGAGGGTCGGGACAACCCCCCTTCCGAGGGAGGACTCGGGCCAAAGTCGCTCGCGCGCGAAAAAAAGAACGAATTGAGCGGAAAAAACTCAGGGCAACTTCGTGTAACGAGCAGGCTCTGTTTCAATTCGGAATGCAACGAACCGAAATACAAAATACTGAAGGTATAATATATTCATAGAACAATGAACCATTCCAAAGTTACCCGTCCAGGTTCTCTTGTGATGACAGTTTTAGCATTTCAAAATAGCTAAGCAGACGTGTCTCTGCACCCTCGTCCAAGAAGATCCAGGCATAGCGAGATGCAGCAACCTAAGGTGGAGGCTGCGGAAAGGAAGATGTTTCGGCGTGACGCTCATGTCAGAAGGAATGTTGTTGAGACACGCGTGGTACATTGTAAGCCGGGGTGACGTCAGACTCAGGTACGGCTACAATGAAGATTTGTTTCCAACGTTCGTCTCGCGTCTGTCTTCCCACGATGTTCCATTTAATGGGCAAGGTTGTATAAATTTTTCAACTTAATGGACAAGGCGGTGTACATTTTTTTTCTTCTAAAATTCAGAACCACCTTTTAAATGCAGTAGTCAGAATGGAGAGTAATGTTGACAAGCAAAAAAGGTATACATTATATGTGTACTATACTGTTACTGTTGGAGCTCCCCCTACATTGCAGTCGCGTAATAGCATAAAATTCAAGTAAAATGCTTTTTTGGGCAAATGAATGTCGTCAGGAACTTTTCGTTATTTCAATCAGATGTTTATAATTTCTGGCATAATCCTCGTTTTATTTACATTGTTTACATTGCCTTCATTACAAGGAATATTTAGAAGTATTGAAGTTTTACCGGGATCGAGTATTTACAATTATTAACATTGAGAATAAGAAAGAAGAATTGGATTTCACATGGGGAATTCATTGCTTGCTCGTATATTACTCTGAACAATAAAATATTGCGTGATTTCACGATATTCTATCATAAAAACTAATCTCATTCCGTTTGGCTTTTCTTTTTCAAACGTGAAGAGGGTGGCGTTCATTTTTCTGTGTAATCTGATTTTTGTGCATAGAGAAAAAAGAAATGAGGTATATTTTACGGAAACTTTTAAATATGTTTTTTACGGATATATGATTCGTGGCATACGAAATAATCACATCGTTAGGAAGAATATTCGGTTTTAATCGCCCGTAAAAAGATTCTTCCCTCAAAATCTCGGATCAGATCGATACATTCCCATTTATTCCAGCCAAGATTGCGAGCAGAAATCTACATAAAGATGCGAATACAAGGCATGTAGTGGCGCGTTACAAACGAAAAACGGGGAATGGACAAAACATGTCAGGACAAAGCCCAATCCTTTCATGCCATCTCCTTTCCCCTGAGCATTGCTGCCTCTTCATTCGGTAGGCAGTACTTTCAAGCAGCTTCTCGCAGCGGCAGTTGTACAGTCTGCGCGACTACGCGACGGAATGGAACATCGGAAATGAGAATCACGTGTCTCATGACAGGCATGCCAACTACGGATATTGGAGGAGGAAATCTTGCTCATCCGTTGTGGACTGTTTGCGGGTGCATGTCTAGTGATGCATGTTTCCTCATTGAAATATGAAAAACTGTAATTTTATAAATTACTTGTATTTCTCATGTCAGCATTACCACTTTATCTTGTTCATTAGACCATTGTAAAATTTAATAAATTCTTATTCTCTTGTTAAATTGCACGCACAAACCTGCTCATGAGTAGGAGCCCTTTGCCGTAAGAGATTTTCAGCTTGCATAAATGAAATGGCAGTTACTGAAATAATGGTGCATTGTATGGTTGTGTAGAAGAACAAAGTTTTCATAAATGAGAATAAATTCAGGAGATGCTATAAATTTTGCAAGTTTTATAGGTATTTTTGAATTGGCGATCTTAGTATTCTATATCGTCTGTATGTGGCATGACGATATGAACTACTTACATCTCAACTTGTTACATAAAAGACGTTTCAAATAAAATATTTTGTTTATTTAAGTTTGAATTATTATGGTCTTATTCTAACTGTTTTGAACTATCTTGCAAAAGGTATGTGGTATTTGTAACATTTAATTAATCGTAAAATAAAATGAATAGAATGATATTGTGCACAAAAGTAAATTAGGAGAAAAGTTGACAAAGCAATGTTAATATAATTATATAATATGAACAAACACTAAAACAATGAATGAATATAAATTGATAATAAAGAATATGAATTAACACTAAAAATATATTTCAATTTATTGTAACACATAAGATCAAAAAGAAAAATATAATTTGAAAAAGTAAATGTAAATTATACGGTGCAAAAATAATCTGATTTATGGAAAATATTTTTACGCGGTATGTTTCTGCAAATTTAAAAGCAAACATAAAGCTCATAGGAAATTAATGCGATATGATAGTAGGAAAAATAATCCCGACCCTTTTTACAAGTTTTCTTATTAGTGATGCAGGCAATTTGGTTTTATCAGTGGTTGTTTTCGAAAAAGACCAAATTTTTTTGCAAAAGTCAAAAATGTTTTTTTCGCAAATATCCGAATTTTGTAGAGCGAAAGAGAGATAACTACTTTTGAAATGAAAAAAATATTACTACTCCGGGAGTTCCCCTCAATTATTAATTCTCATCACAGAAGTGTAATAATTATGGATTACAATTCATCAATTTATCAAACTAAATATTTTCTATTCCAAAATTATTTTCTTAAATATCTAGCGAGTGTGGCATGAAGCCGCTGGAGAAACCTCTCAGTTCACGAAAGTGTGAAACGTTCCTCCGGACACTGCAGTGCTCCCGTTCGCTGTGCGCAGTTTATGGCGAGGCTTTACAAGGCGACGGTGACGGTGGCGGGCGGAGCTGGGGTGCAGAATCACCGACGGCGGTCCGCTGATTAGCTGTGCGGTCCGACCACTTCCACAGCAGCGGCAGCAGTCTCGCTCAGACCCCACACCGCTCACGCACTTCCATTTCGTCGCTCCGCCTACGAGGTGGGCTCGTCTCCCTCTTCACGGGAACTCCTCCGCCCAACGACGGACGCCCCGGCGACATACGGGTCCACTCTGCAGACCAACACTTGCGCATGACTCGGAGACCTCAAGATAAATGAACGGGATTGAGGAGGACTTCTTGGTGTAACAGAAGTTAAATCATCACTACAGCAATAAATGAGTTAAATGGAATGTTTTTAAATATTTTGGACAACCTTAGTAGGACTTATCCACACAATATTTAATGGCAACTTTTTATGAATACGACGTTTCAACCATATTTTGAGTGTTCCACAGATGTAACAAATATTATTGAAAGCAACAAAATAACAGAATATGGAACGACGTTGGTATTGCGTTAATGAGAATATGTAACTGCACGACCCTTCGCTTACATAAGTTATATTTTAGAGCGTTGGTGCGCTATCAGAGCACCTTCGGCATTGCATTTTAGAGAGGAGGGGCATAATGTTTGATTCGGTTGGCAAATGGAGTGCTCTTAGGTCAACCTGATTACTCTATCGATCATCCAGGCCAGTGCATCCATTACATTTAAGGTCAGGATAATTCACAAAGATCTTCCCACTTTGGATGTTGTTCATTCTTAGGTGGACGAAAATATAATTATTTCTTTCCAGTATATTCTCCTTCCTATTTTTGCTTCAGTTTTCCAATGAGGCGGAGATGTTTCCTCGAACTGCACTTTTGTGGTAATCGGAGCTCGTACGGTGCAATGGGGCACTTGTTCTAAACTAGTGCTCTAAACTAAGTGAGGTAAATGAAAAATGCTTTACTTTTTTATTAAATTGGGGATTTAGGGCTCGCCAACGTCAAGGTCATTAGAGCTACACGTTTCACATAATTAATTGACCATATTCTTTTACGTTTCTTGGTTCGGAAACAGCGATAAAAGAAACATTTTCATGTTATCAATCTTTCATTGAGAACTAACAAATAAATCGAGATTTTTGTCGTTATCATTTTAAACTATTTTCAATTTCTGAGAATTATTTAATTCGATGCCTCTAGCAGTTATTATTAAACATACATTTAGTCTGAGACTCTTTGAAAACTTTCGTAAATCCATTCATTCACGGTCGAAACATATCGATGAAATTCTGCGCGCTCATGTTGATTAAATCCGTTTCAATAAGCAACACCAATGCGTTACGGAGCTCCAATCCCTCCACTCTCTCGAGACTAATTGCCTGATCTTCCGTGTTCATCACATTCATGCACCGACGCAACACATCTTTTCCTTTTCTCGTCGTCCACCCGTTCCCCTAAAGCCTCTTCATTCTTCCCCCTGACGCCCGCGCGCGCGAAGAGTAAAGCGAGCCGGGACTGGGGCCCCTGGCGGCCGTGGCTGCTGAATGAAGCGTGACGTGCGTCCCCCGCCCCCGCCCCCGCCCTCGCGGCGCTTCGCCTGTCGGAAAAAGACAATGGTACACGCAGCGTCGGATACAGCGGTGGCGGCCTGCGTCGCCGCCGCTGCCGCACCGACCACGCGCTGACGAGCCCCTTCAACGCTGCTGCGGTGAGAGCGCACCCACCGAAACACAGTGCAAGATTGCGAGGAATGAGGGGCAAAATTCGCCAAACATCGTGTCTGTGGCAACTAACGACTACAGGTCTTCATTTACGATACTCGTGTGAATAATAGGAGTGATCTATGTTATCCAGAATAACATAAATTTTTGCGAGCTGGTAATGCGACTTGTGAGATGCAGATAATAAAACGTTAGGTCAAAAAATGAAACAGAATGATGGAATATTGTACGTTTAAGGTATAAAATGTGTATGCTACGTAATTAACAACAATCGCAAGAATAAAAAAATATATTATCTGATAGGTAGCTACTTCAGGAAAATCATTAACAAAGAATCTATAAATATTTTGGTTCTTGAGGTTCTAATTCTTAAATGACATCGGTTTTAAATTGCAAGCATCTTTATGGAGAATGCTTTAAAACTGCTTATATTTATAAATTATGTGGTAGAAATACTCCAAATAACTGTCGCGTACGTCACAAATTTAATATACGAAAGAACAATCCTCTAGTTTACTAGCATTAGAAAATTGTTGAACGAAAAATGTAACAAAACGCAGTGAAATTGAAACCAGGAAGCCAATATTATCCCGCACTGAATAGTCCATATTGAACTAGCGCTTAAGGTATCACTCTAAAGACCATTATTCAATATTTTTTTTATTTAAGAAATAAAATGGTTGTGTCGCATATATAGAGTTTATTCATTAATTAATGTTGGAATTACTAATTTAATTTAATCCGCATAAATAACACTTTTTAAAATATAACACAAATGATAATGTGATTACTAGCGCCTGGCACGTTCATAATACCATAAAGGAAATAAAAATCTACCAAATTATTTTTAAGAAAATGTGTAGTAAAACAATATTCACGTATTCAAATAATATAGTACAAGAGGATGAATGTAATTAACTGTTTAGAATAAAATAAACTATATATTTTATAGTCATGGGTACTTAAATTATATCAGTGGAATTAAATATTCTAAACAATTTCTTTAGTTGTTTATCCATGATCTCTAATATTTTGTTCGTTTTGGAGGATATTCCGTTCCTTACAAAATTGTTTTCCATTTCCGAATTTTTTTTTGTAATTTCATGCATGTTATTCATGCAAGTACAATTTTGATTATTGAAACTTATTTTGTTTAGATCATTTAGAACATCTTTGTATAAAGTTCATTTTTGGGTGCCGTCACGATCTCTTTTATTTTCCGCTCTACAGTGGCACGTGGCGTGCTGCAACCCTCCACACACAAACTCCAAAAACACGCGTAGTATCTCCAGGTGAAAGTTCTTCGGCTTGACAATTTGTGCTTTCACTGCCCTGTTGTTGGTTTTATTTGTAGCATTTCTCGGTTCTATATTTCCGTGTTCACGTTAATAAAAAAAAAAAGCATTTCTTGTCTTATTTCTTTTCACGTTTTATCCTAATTATACGTTGCCAAAGTGGTGTATTCCACTGAAAACCCATCTCTAAGCTCCTTTGTGAACCTGTTATCTTATTAGAGAGGTGCTCTTAACCCGCCTATTTTCCTTTACGTTTTTTCTGTATTCGTTCGTTCTTTACATAGTCTTAATCAGTTTCTTTTATTTACTGTGCTCGTTTACCTACTGTTCTTCTCCCTTCCCGTTTGTCCTCTATTTTCAAATCTCCCATTCCTTTTTATCATTACAATGTTCTTCTTATTTAATTCTTCGTTTTGCCTGATAATTTCATTTACAACCTTTAATTTATCTGTATATCCCTTGCTCCATAAGTTCAACTCCAAATGTATATCACGCATTTTGGATTACTCTCTGTCTAGTTCGCCGACACGCGTAATTACTTCCATCGATCCACCACCCGCTCCAATTTTTTTGTCTCAATTTCCTAGCACGTTGGGTGAAAAGCTCGTTCCGAATTCTTCGCTAGATGTGCTTCTTCTCTACACTTCCCGCAGTGCGCCCCACTTCTTCCCGCAACGAAGCCCACACTCAGTGTAGAGCTGCCCGCACTCTACCTCCCCGACCCCGTACTCTCAGCTACTCGCATATCTCTCCCGCGCTCTCGCTGTATCTCGTACTTGGCCCTTTCCTCCCTGAAGGCGTGTGGGTGGATCTACGAAACGCTCATGCACCGCAATAAAAGTGTCTCACCCTGACGCAGTATGGACTGCAGAGACTTTGTATTTATGGCAGGCTTTTGTCTAGCAGAAAATAACATATTTCAGGATTTTACTCCACTGTAAAATATCGTTCCTTTTTTTATTTACTGTGCACAAAAGTTGCATATGACAGTCAAACTACGACTATTGAATTCGCAGATGAAATCTGATTAGTCAGATTTTTTTGGATGATTGTGGAGAAGAGCGTCTTTTTACTTAAAAAGTACAAATGACTCCCTCTTGTTCGGTCGTCTCCGGGCCAGACCATAGGACTGGTCAAAATGGGTAGGATTCGCCAAATATAGGTAATATAAATCTTTTATGAATAACCCACAAATAATATAAAATAAAAACTTATTGAAACTATTGTATTGATCTATTGTATTGATCTATTGTATTCGTTGACTGATTAGATATATTAATCATGTTACGTCGAATGAAAATGGGAGACGGGACCGGGATTCGAACCCGGGACCTTGAGCTTTACGCGCTCATGCGCCTACCGACTGCGCCATCCCGTTCGCATCTCGGGCCCGTCTACCATTCTCATTCAACTTGTGAAACCCAAAGGCCTCTGAGGTGGTCTCGTAGAGACTAGATTCCTCATCTGAGGCGACTCCCTTAGGAAGTACTTTATTTGGGTAGTATTTTTGGGTTTCACAAGTTGAATGAGAATGGTAGACGGGCCCGAGAGGCGCAGGAACGGGATGGCGCAGTCGGTAGGCGCATGAGCGCGTAAAGCTCAAGGTCCCGGGTTCGAATCCCGGTCCCGTCTCCCATTTTCATTCGACGTAACATGATTAATCTGTTACCTGGCGGTGAGGTTCACCGCAATCTAAGAGATTTCTATGATTAGATATATATAGACCTATATTTACCGTGTACAGTAATCGGAAGTTCCACAAACATTGTCGCAGTGATTATCTGTCACTCGTCTGTGTGACTTGTGCCCTTAAGGCCAGGCCAACCAGAAGGGGCAAAGCCAACCAAGGGGCTGGACCAGTGGGAGCCTACTGCACGCACATTTCAAACGTGTTTGGTAACATAAAGTTTGTCATCATCAGTAACTGATTGGTAATTCCCGGAAGCGGTCGTTTTGAAGGTAGGATGTTGAGGAGATGGTCAAACTGTGTGTGATTTGTAATTGGCGGGTTCATTCAGTTCATCCTACCTTCACAACGATCGCCTCCAGGATATACGAGTACTACTTGTCCTGAAGGCCGAATCAGTTACTGATGATGGCAACCTTGATGTCGTTGAAACATTTCAGGCGAGTGCTTATTTTTAAAGTTGATTTTCATCGTGCTGATCAGTGTTTAAATTTTTTTGAATACGTCAACCATAATGAAAATCGGTCACAAGATATATTTGATTGACTCCGCTATTTATTTACAAGGAGAAACAACCGAAGTACATTTCTCGTTTCATGAAATACATCAATTAATTCAAATATCCTTATGTTGCCTGTCGAGAGATTTTTATTTTGCCACGGTCTACGACGGGAGCGAAATGATTATTTACAGACCAAGAAACTTGGACGGGAGGAGAAAGACGTCTCATTTTAAGGACATAAAAAGTTTCGTAGGGACGGGGAGGTTATCCAATTTACAGCTCATTTGTGCATTCGTTAATTTTGCTCCAATTAATTGAAACGTAAAGTGCAAAATAAATGAATGCATCTCAAACTCGGGTTTTTAATTTACACTTCGCTTCTTGGATTAATCGATGATGAAGGAAAGAAGGTGAGATGAAAGTCTAAGGGAAAGAACTGGTACTTCAAAATAAGATTTTCTTTTTATTTCGTGACCAAAATAATCAATTTCACGAAATTGGATTTCTGATTTCAGTTCTTTTACCTTCTTACAAAAAAAACCTTTTCCCATTATTTCACAACTCTCACTCATTTGTTACTATCTCCGCAACGTTCAAAACACCATTCCAAGCTTACTCTTTCTTAAAGTGATGTTTCCTTCTCCCGTATTTGTGTCGGAATTACATTCATCTTAATACAGTTTAAGACGGTAGTAACTTTGAGAAACGATCTTTCATTAGAAGAAAAGTGAGTGGTGCCTCTTCATTTCTAACTCATTTTCAAATGAATAACAATGACTGAAAAAATCGTTTAAGTCATGACTTTTAAACTGGCACATGTTCTTCCGCGGAACTATTTAAAATTCAATAGGTCACTATCTGCGTAATTTCCCCTCGCGTTCCCATTTAAAGTCTTTAAAATTATTATTTTTTGAAATATTAGTTTCACGCTCAAATTCTACCCGTTTTCCTACCATTCTTACAGTATTATTTCGTTTCTCACCTCTTTATGTTCAAAATTTGAAACATTACTTTTAAAACAGCGGGAGGGGGGATTGCAAATAGTTGTGTTAGTTTAAAGATCAACACGTTTGAGTATATATATATATATATATATATATATATATATATATATATATATATATATATATATATATATA
>NNCF01125882.1:1635578-1693097 GCA_002313205.1 Laupala kohalensis | reverse complement strand
TATATATATATATATATATATATATATATATATATATATATATATATATATATATATATATTGAGTGATAATAATGCCATAACATTCTAACATTCTGACTAATAATTAGATAAGGATATACAATTCATTTTATCTTAATTGTGATAAAGCACATTAGAAGTTAAAATAAACATTCAACAGACTTATTCGAAATGTTCATAAAACGTGGATACACTAATATTAGGTAATACGCATAATTACTCTTTATTTTTCGACATCAAATAAGGAAACTTATTACGAGATTAGTTATAATTAATGAAGCACCGAAGCGCGTACAATTGGACGTAGCACTGTGCAAAATTAGCTGTGTTCAATTCTTAGAATCGGGCCGCGTTCACATTGTATTAGTCAGTTCTGCGATTGAATGAATATATCTAAATGTTTAACTAATTCAAAGTGACACAATAACTTTTGCCTAAGCTCCATTATGAATAAGTGATGCATTAGGTTTATTGTTTGTTGATTTCTCGTAAATTAATAATATGTCACTCAAAGTCCCCTTCATGCATTATTCGCTCACAGCGAATTGGGGACATTCTCCTACTCCGCAAAACTTCCAATTGCCATGAATAGAAACACCGAATTTTATATTAAATGCATTCTTCTTCTTTAAGAATCGGAAATAATATTTGGGTATATTTGAGCTCAGGCTAAAAATATGGACCCATTGTCTCATTAATTTGATGAAAAAATTCACAATTAGTGGTTCAGTGGTTCATTAAAATTTTTTCGATGAATATGGCGCGAACCATCATTCATTTTTGCATTAAATTTTTGGGATAAATTTTAGCAAAAGAAGAATAATTCCTTTTTTATTATCGTTTCAATGAAACTGTAACAACTAAGAAATGGAACGCATTTAATGCGAAAGAATTGAATAATTCGATTAAGATTCTCGTTGTGGCCTTCTTCGGTGGTGTCTTCTTTAGCGTCTGTGGGAAAAAGCTTCTCTCCTCGTCCACGATATTGTTCGTGTGTCTAAAACGACGAACGAATTCGCGTGCAAAAGAATGGAGGTGAAGTGGCAATGGCGGTCGCGTCGGCGGCAGTCGGGTAAGGCAACGTCGGTGGAGACCATGCGAGCACCACGGGAAAATGTCGCGCGGAAAAGGGAAGCATCTAGGAAGGGTCGCATCTAAAATGCAGGAGGCAGAATGGAAATTGATGCAGATAATGCCTAATAATGCGGAAAATATTAGGTGTCGCCATGAATAATTTAGTCGGTGAGAAGACCTGGCAACCGTGTTTCGCAAAGCCCCTGTTTAATGTGATTGTTACGTCATGCTCAGCGTGCTGAGAACGGTTCGAGCCGAGAGTGACAGGTTGTCCAATGTGACGGCGTGGCGGCGCAAGTGGGGGGGGGCGATGCATTGCCTCGTCCCCGAGGCTCTGCCTCTGATTGCAGAGACTGGCCAGTTCTTCAAATTGGGGAATTACGGTAAGTCCTCATTTAGAAGGCTCCGGGACGAAGAGGCCTCCCCGCAGGTCAAACCTGGTCGCCTTGCGCATGCTAAGGAGGGTGCACAGCTTTCTCAGTTGAAGTGGAACTGCCCTGCGCTATGAAGCTCTCTTACAAGAGCGTCCATCGCTCTGTCATTCTAACTGCGCTGGGAATTTTGAATTTATTTTTCTGACGAGCATGATTATATGACAAGGTGTCTTTCAAAACGATCATGTGATAACGTCTACATTCTATTCACTGCTCAACGGTTAACACACTTCAAAAGAAAGATAGTGATATAAATTGCAGTTCTCTTTTGCAATTTATATAATTTCTTTTTTATGTTTTGTACCAAGTAAAAAATTAACTAGTCACAAATTTTGCAGAATCCATAAATAATTTGTTTCCCCAAACTTTAATTTCAAATCCTCTAATTGTTTTCAATCCACAAGTTTGTAATCTCTTCAGCAATTCTAAAAATAAAAGAAATCGCCATATAATGACAGCATTCTGTGTTTGGAATTCATTTGTAGAAAGATGTGTGATGGATACATCGAAATACATCAATTGAAATTAATTATTTCAACAATAGGTCACCACTTCCCGAATTAAAAAAAAATATTTTCAGTTACTTAGTCACTTAACGGAAGGAAAAAGAATTCATACACACGTTTCATAATACGTTAACTACAAAATTACAAGTATTTCATACAACAACACAGAAATTAAAAATAAAATTTCCAAAATAATTATAATAATACAAATAGTAAGAAATCTCCTCTGGGTTCCTATGTCAATATCCCGCGAGGTAACAGTAA
This sequence comes from Laupala kohalensis, assembly GCA_002313205.1. Classification (NCBI taxonomy): domain Eukaryota; kingdom Metazoa; phylum Arthropoda; class Insecta; order Orthoptera; family Trigonidiidae; genus Laupala; species Laupala kohalensis. The sequence continues at coordinate 1,690,799 of NNCF01125882.1, read as the reverse complement.
ATGATCTCCTTTTCTATTTCTTACCTACTTTTTTCCAACGTGCATTAAAACACCACAGGTCATAATATATATCACTGATGGAGTTCCGAATCAGTGCAGTGTGAAAATTTTCGTTTCGGATTTGCTCGGATTTAGTTACAATCTTCATTTTTGTGTCCAGGAAACAGAATGATCAATTGCCTCTTGCAGGGTTACCGTGATGACCTGTGAATCACAGTTAGTGGTGTCGTCTGCATAGTGAGCTATTGAAGAACTAGGGAATTAATAATTAATGAAGATAAAATATTTAACAGAGGGGGTGATAGAGGGGAGCCTTGGGCGACACCTACATATTATCTACTTCCCAATGATTGTAAATTCTAGAACAGCGTCGTGCACAAATATTGCAAAATACCACTCAATGAATTCTGATGACAAAGCTAGTAAGAATGAGCATAATTTTAAACTACGTTATATGTGTACGGTAATAGCTGCTGATGTGATAGTAGCTCAATGCCTTCAGATTTTGGATAGGAGAGAAGGTCACGAAAGCACTTCATTATCTCTATTTTTAATTATCCCTTTCTGCTCGGACCGCATAGAATAGAGATTAATAGCTGAAATATATAGTTTCGTAATAAAAAGTACAAATATAACAAAATTCTACAAGTAGATGATATTTTTTCATGTAACCTATGTTTGAAATGAGGCACGTCGGAAATTAAAATGAAATTTTTAGGTCTTCACTTAATGTGTGTAAAGCATGAGATGTTACATGAGCCGATTAGATAATATATGAAGCAACTCATTTATTAAATGGTGTTCTGTCGATGCATTAATTTGCAAACCATTAAAATGATATTTCAGGCTGAATTAAATTCAATGTGAATGCAACCCAACACGGATTTCCTGTTTTATATTAATGTATTAACATTCCTATCTTCCTAGCACACGATAATACCAATTTATAACCTATCGACCGCTATTTAAGAGGATTGCGAAAAGTATCGCAGGAGAGACAAACAGATTCCTCTTTATGAAAACAATACGAATCATCCCTTCCGAAAGAGGCGTATCTCCCACGGTAAGTCTTAATTTAGGGGCCGTGAGGGACAAATAACCGCAACGAGCAAGCGATTCTGCTTACAAGGGATTAATGGATTGAGTTACATTTCACGCGGCACGTGGCCATGGGGTCTGAAGTATCATTAGTAGTCTACGTATCTTCTACGAGCTGCCAGAGCGCACTAAGCCGTGGCGTGCAGTGGCCCTTCAACTTCAACAAGCTGTTGTCACGGAGGGTGGCAGCGAACGGGACATGCGCGCGTGTGGGGCGTGCGCGCCGGCGACTCTGCGAGATTCCTCAGAACGAGTCACGCGCTCCCAGGACGAAAATTCGCTTGAACACTGCCGTCCTATTTTGATGCCGTATTTATTCTTCAATTACTCATGACGTTCGTCGAAGCTGCATGGCAGTTGGCGCGGCGCTCGCGTGTCGCCGTCGCGATCAATTCTCGCGCGGAAGCACTTGCACTCTCGTGTTCTGTTCCACTGAGAATAAAAAACAATGCGTTCAAGCGTGAAGCGTGAATGATACACTTCATAAAACTAGGTATGCATCAGTAATTACAAGTTAATGAAAATGACGATAGGCTGGATACTTATGAGAAGATTTCCTTTCATTTCTTCTACCTCCTTATAAGAAGAAAATTGAACCAGAGTCTAATGTTGAAATAGATAAACAAATCAATTTATCATATTATTGTTTTCTAGCTAGTACGCATACATTTATAACAATATACTAATGCACAGAAACGGTGTGATTTAATAACAGTAAATTAAATTGTCCCCTCCCATTTGCCTCACTATGTGGCCTTTGAAGGTTATATTCCAATACAATTACAAAAGTTTTTGACCACACCATCAAAAACACCATTGCCATAATATGTAAAATCAAAACAATAATATAGATCAATTAATTTTATCATTTATTATGATATTCTTCTGGCGGGTTTGACTATTTTATGATTAGTCATTCTATTTATGAATACCAACTTTAATAATTACTTTTTCTGCGACAAAGACCACTTAGTTATTATTATATTTATCATTTTATATATTTTCTCCTTTTCATGAGTATTTCTGGAGATACAAGACTTGTGAAAAATGAAAAGGGAAATGACACAAAACACATATTCACTAAGTTTTAAGTGTTGAACGCAGTATTTCGTAATATAGTTTTCAATATAATTCTTGTATAATGAATAAAGGATGCACTCAAATATAAGGGATATTATTCATCCAAATAATTGAAATGTAATTATTTTCGTAGCATATATTTTGGAAACATGACTTCTATGAGCTGAAACTCTAAAAGAACTGAACACTGAAGTCAAATACCGTTTTTGAAACTCTTATATGCGGCAACACATGCACTGAATTCTCAAGTATTAATCAATAGTATCTTACCAAAAGTCATGACTTAGTAGAAAAATATTTTGAGAAATGTATTTATACTGCAGTCATTATTTAAAGATAAAAACCAAATGTGATCCCTCCAAATATGATCGATATCATCTTTTGAACTTTCACCTTAAATTTAACACGAATAAAGAAATAGTCTACAACTTTGACAAGAACTTTAAGCAGCAAACGAATAATTTAATCCATAGATGTAGAGTAAAGACAATGGAAGAGGAAACTTGCTCAACAATTAGCAACTCGTTTTACCTATCAGAATTACAAATTAATGACACTGTATCATTAATAAAAGTAATGAACATAAATAAGTCGGCGGGCTTTGATGAGATTGAAGTGAAAAATATGTAGCTGCTAATGCAGACATTTTAGCTCCGATAATAACAAAATTGATAATAAATGTATTGAAATCTCAACCTTCCTAGTTGAGTTAAAGGAAGCAACAATTAGATCTATTTATAAAGGACGAAAGCTTGATAAGTATGAAAATTACAGGCCAATATCAATTTTAAACTCATTAAGTAAATTATTAGAGAAAAACATGACAAAATTTGACTAACATTCCTAATAAGTTTCAGCTAATAGACAAAAACCAATTTGATTATCAAAAATATAAATATGCGACAGATCTGTTAGAAAAAATGGTAAATCACTGCAATAAAAACTTGAACAAGTGATTGCATAACTTGGCATTGAGTGTTATCATTGCAAAACTTATGACATGATAGATCACCATAAACTAATACAAGCACTGAATAATTTTGGTATTAGAGGAAAAACGCTGAATTTGTTTAAAAATTACTTAAAACGTATCTTTCAGAATGAAAGCTAATAGGGTATATAGCACAAAAGTCTATCTGGATAGAAGTATACCACAAGGGAGTTTCCTAGAACCTATTCTGTATGCAATATATGTTAACGATCTCAGAAAGTGCTTCAAAGACTGTAAATATTTTGTGTATACAGAAGATAAATAAATTAATTGTTGAAATATAAATTTAAGAAAAGCGAAGAAAAAACTACAAACAGGATTTAATAAATTTTAACAATGATGTTATGATAAAGGATTAGTAATTAACAAAACCAAAACAAAATTATAACATATTAATTCATATTAGTACACCACACTCAAAAAGAGAAAATAAAACAATTACCTATTGTGATTAAGAATGCATACATAACGATTTATAAAATTTTAATTACATACATAAAATAGTAGAAGTCGAGAAAATCAAATATTGAGGAATAACATTAGATAAAGATTTCAAGAGGAAAGAAAATATCCAAGAAGTAAGAAAAAATTAGAATTTGTGCATGGAATTAAAAACCAGGTAAATTATAATATACTTAAAACAATCTATCATACACTAATGGAGGCGACACTAAGACACGGATTTTTTAAAACTTGGGTTTACGGGTCGCCAATGTCTAGGTTATTAGAATATGGAATAGTAATATGGGGTTCTGTTGCAAAGTCGAATATAAAAACATTACAAAATGTCAGAATATAGTGGTAAAAGTGTTATCAAAAAAAAAAATGGAAAAGTTTCAAGATGAAATGTATGGAGATAAAAGCATAATGAATGTAAATAGTTTATATATAAACCAAATAATTATCAAAAACTTCTCCAAATACAACTACAGTGTTCAAATTGTACACAATTATAAAACCAAAAATAAATATAATTTTAAACAAGAGAACAGCTTTAATAAACATGGAGAAAGAGTTTTAAGGGTAGTAGTACTAAATATCCTAAATACATTGCCAGTGGAGTTAATAGAAACAAAGTCTAATTATTTACTGAAAAAAAAACTTTGGACTTTTAAAAATCAATTAAAGAAATAAACGAATTTTTTAATATTAAAAGAGATAAAATAATTACTATTCTTCCTTAATACAAGATTGATAATAATTGAAACAATAATTAAAATTGTATTTAGTGTATAGAATTATTGTGATTTTATTTTTCTCTTCTTTTCCGCTTTCTTACAAGTGTGTTAAACACTTAGAGAGGGAGAAGAAAAAAATAAAAGTATTTTTTTTTAATTTCATGTTTTGTATCTAATCAGTTACTTTTTATATACCTAAAGCCAGTATTACAAGATCATATTTATATGTCATACTTCAATTATCAAATAATTCAGATGAAACATATATCCGTGTTATGTACTATTATCATAGTTCAGCTATGATCATATACCTATGACATATGTTCTCGTTGAGAGAACCTACGTCATATCTTTGATAATAGACATATGACATAGAAATGTGACCGTGTAATACCGGGGCTCGTAATACCGGCCTTAGTATATACACAATGTATATCTTTTCCATATTCATAAAAGATTGTTTACAATTGAAATGTAATTTAATTGATATAAAAAAATCTTATTATTATATTATAGGATTTAATACATTTTAACAATGGTTTCATGTTAAAGGATTAATAATTAACAAAACAAAAATAATACATATTAGTTCACCACACTCAGAAAGAGAAGATAAAACCTTTTATGATGATGAATGCATACATAATGATATTAAAAATTGTAATTGTGTACATAAAATAGAAGAAGTAGAAAAAATCAAAAACAAAAAACAAAAAAACCTTGAATATTCTGAAAAATTTCGACCAATATTGGTAAATTGTGGTATAAATTTCACAAGACTTCGTCAGTAATTTGCGACTTCTTTAGTAGTTACCAGAAATATAAATTAAATTGTAGACGAAACGTTGCGAAATTAAATTAAAACAACACAATAATTTACCAATGTAGATTTATCATTAAAAATATTTAACATGGTAATGACAGAAGAAATTAATTGAAATAATACAATGATGCTTTGCATAGTGATTCATACTGAGAGATACGAGGTCAAGTTGTATTATTGTTTAGTAAAACACTAAAAAATAGTAATGATAATAATAATGCACATTTTTTGGAATGGCAGAACTACGGTTTAGGCTCAAGTTTATCTTACACATGACCTCAACATTCATAGCAGGACACATTACAATTATATAATATATATTTTCCATAGTATACTGCTGGAAACTGAAAGATAAAAGTGACAGAAAAAGTCATTGATGGATCTATTATCACTCATACATTAGTTTTCATATTCAAACAACTCTTAGGGTAAGGAATACCTTAAACCAATGGAGATCGAATATGTAATTGAAAGTGTTCGGCTAATGTTACTAAGTTTGTTTGACAATATGGTCGCATTGATGCAAAGAGGAGGGGAGAAATTTTGAGTTCGGTGTTTAGGAAACCAATACTTAATTTGGAATGTTAAGTAGTATTCAAGACATGCACGGTGGCAAAAAATTGAAAATAAAATTGAAGATAAGATGGGATTTCGTTAAGAAGTACTTTACAACAGAAAAGGATAAAGTGGATCTCGAACCCATCATTTATCCTTATCTAACCAGTTTTCTTAAAGTAATCAGTGAATTGATAATATCGTTTTAATAATGAAATAATTCATTACTTACGTCTGATTTAAATTTTATCGTCAATATTTTTTATAGATTCCCCATTTCACCCAAAAGCAAGTAGAAGAAAATATCTCAAACAAGCAAGGATTAAACGAGGAACATGTCCCTCAGCAAAGAGGAGCAAATACTATTTCGGTGTACTGAGTCATCAGAGGCACCTCATACTTTGAAAGAGGGATAGACGTGATGGAAAGCCGAAGTACTGGGGATGAGGCATCTCGTGGTAGAGCAGGAGCGCAACGCGCACGCACAGCCCACGTTGTTGAAATACAGAGGGGTCTTCAGCGGGTACAGCCTCAACAGCGCCACCATAATCGCTGACGACACAATACTGCACCGGACCAATCAATGCACGTATAATCCCTGTATGTATAGGCGTGGAGCGGCCCCGAACCGGCCCCACGCATGACATTGCGCTGACCTTATCAGGAGGGCATATCCCGCACACTTTTGGACCCCGTCGTTTCCTAATTAGAGCACAATTATCAGTCCGGTCCGTGTAACGTGGGTCATCCCATTCTACGACAATTCCGTCGTGGAGCAACGAAATCCGCTTACGTCACCTTGAGAATCATTCGTCGCGCTCGCCAGTCATTTCATGCCACCCCCTCCAACAGTTACCCCAACCTCCATCCCAAGCAATGCTTTCGCAATTCAAAAGAATCTTTCTCTCGTCATGCTCGTTAATACCTCTCCACAAGGAAGGTATCTTGCAAACGGAATGCGCACCATGTCTGTCTTCGGTAATATGTCGAAAACAGGGCAATTTTGAATGCGTCTTCATTGGAATGAAACCGCGTTACGTGCACAGAATAGAAGACGAAATGTTAATTGCTGGGTCTTTGTCTTCAAATGTGAAATTATGAATGTAGGAATTAGGTACGAGGGAAAATGAGGAAATATGGAGCGTAAACTTAAACTAAACTAGAGATCTGCAGTGGGAAAAAAGACAAAGGGAGAGCATAAATATAAAGAAATAATGAAGGATGTGCAAATAATGAGAAAGAAACCCAGAGAGGATACACCACAAAAAGTAACACGTGTATTTTAATAAGTAAGGATAGATGAAGAATCTGAAAAAAAAAAGAAATATGATACATATAATACTATCCCTTTATTTCGGAACACCAACATGTAACTCCTGTGAAACAATACTTGAGCATACTGCTACATTAAAATATTGTTTCTTATCTTTTATTATGTCACCATCTTTGTAATTAAATGGAGCAATATCGCAAGGCGCGTATGGCGACATCAATTTCATGAACTACTATTTATTTTTGATGAATGATGATTTGAAGTAATCCTGTTTTAATCGACGAACAGAGAAAGTAAATGCTTTTAGCACATGTTCTCAGTGCCCAACATTGACCTCCCTACTTAGAAGCCACATTACATTACACCGGCCTCTGACGTTTTCACTGCTACCTCTGACACTCACACATTAAGCTTACCCTTTTCGCCTTTCCTTATAATTTCCATCCCTCTTTCGCTACCCATTCCGGTCCTAACCCCGCTGTCGGCCACTTCACGTCCTGATTTTCCCGGGAGACCTTTTTTCTACTCCTCTCCCGTCTCGCTGGCCGGTGCCCTCCTTTCCACTGCCATGCTGCTTCATCGTGGCCTTTACCGCCACCGTTGCCTCACCATCACCCTGCCTTTTGGCCACCACCCGCTTCCCACCTGCCACTCCACTCCCCGCGACCTGCAGCTCTACCCCGTCTCCCTAAGCTGCCACGCCCATCTGAGGATCCAGCAGGGTTAGGACCAGCAGCCTACAGCCACGTTGTGCGCCCAGCCTGTGAGCCTCTGTAGCAGCTGCCATCTTTCTGAGGGTTGCGTCACATCAGAGCGCGGCCATTGATTAAAAAAGTTTCGCTGTAAGACGGCGCCCAGATCGACGCGGCACTATTAAAAAGTTGCCAGTATCGGCGGGCGATCGCGGCTCGCGGCGCGTCCCGTCGTCGGTTGGACAGAAATCCCATTATGTGGAGGACTCGCGATCGCCCTGCCACTTCTTCCTGTGTAGCGTCTGGCACTTCCGCCACCTTCAACGCCCCAACGGAGGACATCTCTGTCGTCCCTTCATAACTTTCCCGCGAGCACTGCTGGATGGGGGGCAGATCGAGGCTGACACTTTATATCTGGATCGTGAGGCAGGCAGCAGACACAGCGAGGTGGTAGGCGTAAGGGTGCGTGTAGTGATGCGGGGAAGCTCGGGGAAAAGGCGAGACGGCTCGCCAGGCGGAAGAACAACGTCCGATGCGGCGCGGGCGCAGGTGCAGCGGGCAGCGGCCGAACCCTCTCAACGTAATAGCGATACCCGCGCCCTCTCTCATCCACCCTTCCTCACTCCACCCAACCCTCAGCTATCGCTCTTCGCACGAGACGCCGCCGCCGCCGCCTCCACCTCTAAAGAAGAGAGGACCGGTCACCACTGGTCCGTCTCCCGGCGACCCCACCACACGATCGCCGGCTCCGCGCCAGACATGGCCCTGCACTCTCCGTACCCTGCCTCAGCCACCCACCAGTCTCCCAGGACCCACCCACGTCCGGCCTCCAGCGACCTCCGACGCTGCTCTCGCCGCGGGCTGTACCGGTAATGAGCGGTACACAAGATGGCTCAATCCACCGGCGGCTCGCTAGATCCGGAGGCCGCAGCCACGCCGGTCGGTTTGCTGGCTCGCTGGGCGCAGCGGCCACCGGAAGCGAAATGGGAAGCGAAGGGTGAGAGCCCTCGCGCGCAGCCAACGCTTTGTGCGCCCGCGGCGCAGTCGTTGCCCGCGCGCGCCCCAACCAGCGTCCCACACGCCGCTGCTCCCGCTCTCTTCACAACCGCTTCCGCACGTCCCGCACGTCCCGCACGCGAAAATTTCATTTTGTTTCAAATCGAACATTAATAGTGCCCACTTTACATAAAAGCAAAAGCAAATTTTAAATGTATCACACTAAATAGTACATGTAACGGAAAAGTTTACAAAACAAAAGTTATGGTACATTATTTTCATTTAACGCCCTGTTTCCCCGGAAATCCAATTTCTATATTCAATCGAATACCTCTGCACGCGCGTTTCCAGCGTGTATCGAGCGAGGGCGAGGATTCAAACTCCAGACCTCGGGAATACGAGCCACGCGGACCCCGCCGAAGAGCTAATGCACGCGTATTCAAATGAGGTCGCGGAGGGTGGGTATGAGGGAGGGGGCAGGCAGCGGCGTTGCGCATCGTGCCACCGACCTCCGCCTCCACCTCTGCTGCCGCCTCACCGCCACTGACCGGCGCACGCGTGCGGTCACCCCCCCCATCACACCTCCATCACTCCATCCCCTTGTGTATGCTAAAAGCTGCGTCGCTATTGTTACTGCTCGGAAACGAGAACTCAAACAGGAAGGAGTTGTTATCAAGTAACCGCGCACACGCTATTAACAGAGAGCGTGAAAGATCCCAGGAACGCAGTTCCAGGCGCAGGATATCTCGTTCGAGTTCATGGCTCCAAGGAACATAATGCGTTCCTACAGGATAGATTTATGGAGAGCGCGTGTGTTGCTTACGGGACAGTACAATGAAAGAGGGTAACTATACATAAGAGGGATAGAGGTCCCAGTTTAAGAACGAGCGGCAAGGACGATCGAAATTCTTTTTTTATTTGGTTATGATAACCACTACATTTTGATTATGGAACCCATTTCAAGCCTTCTCTGTAGAAATCTATCTGTAAATCGGGCCACAGATATTTGTCTGCTACAACTAACGACAATCAGTAATCCCATTACGATGATAGAGAGAACCTAGCTATATAGCTAAGTAAACAGGTTGCTTACTGGTTCTAATTTCTGGAATGAAGAGTAAATATCATGAATACTTACAGGACAGAAAATCCTCTTAATATTGCCTCAACATTTATTTTGATTCACTAGAAGAAAATTTTGTTTGTTGTGATAAGTAAAATAAATAAATAATTATAGATAAACTCACATTGACTGTGGAGCCACTGCGATTCACAACTCATATTGGATTATAAAGGAGATATAAGTACAAAAATAATTTTAAATCTTTATTTTTCTTTATTATTAAATTATTTGTACATTTATTCACTATTTATCAATCGGTACGTAAGTATTTGTTTTGAAATATTAAGATTGTGTTTCTCATTTAAATTTCATGCACTAGTTAAGTTTTAATTTTTTATATTAGCATTCTTCCTCAGTGTTGAGACCTTTCCCCTACGGTACATTCCCAGGAATGATCTATTCATTTGACCATGCTTAGACATTTGTAGAGGAAGTTGGTGTTACAGTTCAAAATAATGTTCTTAATTTATTACTTGGCTATGTAAATTTCACAAATCAGTTTACAAGAGAAACATCAAATTTTAAATTCTAAATCTTATATTCTCAGTTATTCTGTAAAAACCAAAAATATATTTCCTACATGAAAAATGTGTTTTAAAATTTTATCATCCTCTCATCAGTGTTTCATATTTTAAAGGGTGCACTTTGTAACGACATCTTCCTGTACACCCTTCCGTTCTTTGACGATAAAAATGTATTCTTTTCGTGTAGTACAATTATTATTTGGTGAAGTGACGTCAAAGTGTGCAGTAGATTAGTGGCGAGGTGCGTATGCGTGAGTTCTATCCCTCTCGTCCCTGCCCTCTCTCGTCTTCTTTCCTCCCTCTCGTACATCTGCAGTTTGCTTACGGCATTTCACCACAGAAAACTCGGACAGCGCACTTCCTCGGATGATGAATTTTTTATTATACGTGGTTTCTGTGCGACTTCTCAAGTAGCGCATAATGAATGAAACTTGAAATAAATGACAATTATTTACTTTTGTGACACTTCCAAAAGAATTTCTTTTGAATGTATTTCCTTTACCATACTTTCACAAAATTGACCTTCAAGTTACCATAAGAAACGTTGATTAGTTCAGTGTATATCAAATAGATCTAGGAAAAAGTGGAGTGATGAAAGCGTAGATCATAAAGGCGGGCGTCATTTCCACAAAAGAAAAAATCATTTCAGACTGCTTGTAAAAATTTACTTTCCGAAGAGAAATGAGAATAAAAATATACATCTAACTCTTTTTGTCGTTTTCATGTATAAAGAGCTTTTGTATACTTATTCTTAATTTCACAAATTAATATTTTTGCGGATAAATAATTTTTCTTTTTGATATATTATGTAAAAAAGTGTATTAGTGTCTACTTCTTCAGAATAGTCCCATAAATTAGAGGGCCGCCCAGTTGGAGGAGTTTACTTACCGCCTACTATCCACCAGATAGAATTTACTTTCCACGTTTGACTCTGTAAATCCCACGATGTGTAAGAAAGTTCCGCTTACAATCGCTCACATACCGGAAACGCATTTCTGAATCTTCCTATTTGATTGACTCTCGGATCAGTACATACTACAAGAGGTCATTATTGCATAAACGTTTACGCGTTCAAGTGGTACCAAGAAGATTTTGCCACGGATTTCTACGTTATCCGAATAAATTAGAACATTTATTGAAAGTAAATTAAATCCTAGGACGTACCGTTAGAATAGCTAAATCGGATAAATGCCGTTTCATTAAGAGAGCTGTCTTTTCTGCAATTGAAATGCGGAAACGTGTAGTGGCAGATGAAGTCCATGCCAAACATGTTCCACGTTTCAACAAAACGCATGTAAACGATATCCCGTATAACAATGGAAAAGTAACCGAAGGCAGATATCAACTTCATTGCACCTCGGATGGATCAGAGGTGAAGCAGCCAACCAGTGGGAAGGGAGATGCTCGACAATGAGATATGTTCACAGAAAGATAGGGGCGGTATTCTTATCGACTTTGACTTCTAGACTGTCTGTAACTCTACTTGTATTTGCAATTTTGAAGTGGAGTAGCATATCACGAACAAGCTAGGCAATGTTCTACATGGTATCTTAATGTTCTACATAGATGTATTACGAGAAGCTAGAGGAAACTATAGAAGGGAGTGAAGACTTTGACTACTAGACTGTCTGTAACTCTACTTGTATTTGCAATTTTTAAGTGGAGTAGCATATCACGAACAAGCTAGGCAATGTTCTACATGTTATCTTAATGTTCTACATAGATGTATTACGAGAAGCTAGAGGAAACTATAGAAGGGAGTGAACGAAGGAGTAATCACGATACTGTTCCTCATAAAACAAACAAACCTGTTGTGAATATAAACAATGGAGGTTACTGGTAACTCGCTAACAACACGTCACTTGAAAGAAAGGAAACAATGACGTTCAGACAATACGAATAAGGCACCACATGTAACGAACGGGCTTTTATGGTCAAGAGGAATAAGCAAAAAAGAAAAAAAATCAATACAGTCTCGATATGACTCAACATAGGTTCCAGTCCAAAGAAATGAAAAATAAGCACCCCTCCAGCTTTGACGTAGAATATTAATAAAAAATATGTCTGTCTTGCTGATGTTCTTGTTTTACTGCTACAAATCGTTGACTAAAATCAATACCACACAACTGATCTTATTTAGTTTAGACTAATTGAATCGAGTTTGATTCACGTGAGTGCAAATTGTGAATCGTGGCAAAACGTACACGAATTCCAATTGTTTTCATAGCTATGTTATCCAATATCACAGTATTGCTAGATCCTCGCATAAAACATTTTATGCGCTTTATTATCATAAGTCATATATGTTGTTAATCGTTTGGTTGTGAATGTTCATTAACACTATCATTCACTTGTTGATGAATGTTTCTGTTTTTTCTTCGTTGTACATAATTCATGAAGAGTTGCCTCTGCGTCCCTTGTACAGTGTGCCCGCTCGATCTCGGCACACGACCTTGAATACTAGGCTACGGGCGAGAAATGTCGGGAGGGTATTTATCTAAAAACATTGACTCACTACCGGAATAAAAGTAAAATATCCTTGTTCGCACTTGTTTTGAGTTATAGGTAAGGAAATATTATTGGTAATAAGAGGCAAAAACAGCACGAAAATATTTGTAGCCAGACTAGTAGTTGCCGACCTGTACGCGCAGATTCAGCGGCCCAACAATAAGAGAATTCACAACCAAATACCCATTACCACCTATTAACAAATAAAAAAGGATTTAAAATTTCTACATAGAATTTATTTCAATGGGTGGAAGATTGTATTTGATACAAGTTCCGCCTCAACCCTTCATGATTTTAAGATATTCGTATTCAAAATTGCTTCATTAATCGTACTCACTCTGCTATCGTATATGCATCCGGAGAATTTCATATCACCAACCTAACAAATTCAGTGTGAATTTAAGAAAAAATAATATTCTTTTACCTTTCACTTCATGAAACATATTAACTACATTTTACAGAAATGAAAGAAGGCAATTCAGGAAATTCTGAACAGAGGTTGACGAAGTAGGTTAGATGTAATTACCCTTACGCTGTATAGTATGAATTCCATTAATGAAATAGAACACTGATGATTTTTCCCATTGTAATGTGAAAATATTGTAAAATGAAAAACGTTTTCCCATCAAGAACTTTAAAATATTTCACAAGAAATTAATTTCGCTGCATAGAAATATTATGAATTGTTCTTGTAAGAAAATGAAAATATGCTTTTCAGTTTAAATATATCTTCACCTAAATTTACGAAAAAGTGCCCAGTAGGGAAAACTGCGGGTCATGAGGAAATAAGAGAACATTTTTAGCGCTATTTTGGTCAGATTTGATTAACGATCTTGACTCTTCAATAACAAAAAAATGTAAATTATACACTTTTCCTAAATAAATGTTCATTTCATTTGGTAACTACGATACTTCCAAGAATTAAAAAAATCTCGATGTATACGGCAATGCGTTTTACGTAAACTACTATAATGCATAAATTATTTCTTAATTGACGTATTTTGTAAGTATTTCCATCAGAATAAATAGAATGTGTTTGAAAACAACTTTTTCTTTGGAAACCATTAAAATAAGTTAACGAAATTTCTCATAAACCTTTTGAGTTTTGAATAGCTCACTTTTACAAGACTTTTAATTCATAGAAACTTTTCATTTCTATTTTTTGGTGAAAGATAATAATTCAATCCGTAGTAGAAACCTCCCCTAAAATGTAGTCGGGAAAGCCGAGTAGCGCGCACTCCAGAAAATTTTCTCCGTCTTTCAATGAACACTTTTCAACCGATTCAAGACTAAATGTTGCTCCAACGACAAGACTTGAAGTTTCAAGACTATACATTGTTCCGAAAGTCAAACTTAACAAACAAAATGCAATATAACTTTTCGTACACATTAATGATTGATTCTCCTTTTAATGTCACCGATTTGTAAATCACAGAATTGCAAACAGCACTCCTATCTAAGCGGGTTCATGAAATGATTAAGGTGATTTTATCACGGTAACATATACTCTTTAAATACATAAATAAACCACATATTTTAATGTTTAAAATATATGTTTGGAAAGTAAATTCCGTTTCTTTGTAAAAAAAACAATATATTTAGATTATTTCATTATATTATGATTAAAGCTTTAACTTGAACTGTTGCTCTGTATAACTACCTCATAAAGTACGGCTCTTCTCACATCGATGAACGAGTTTTTCGAGGCCCTCGTAGAGTTTTGCCGCCGCGCCGGTAAGCTAAGCTATGCATTGACACTCTCCTTCACCTCGTCGCCATCTTCAAAAGCTGTGACCCTAGCTCTAGAGCTCAGAAGAGCAATTCAGAGAGAAAGGCGTGGGATGTTGAGTTCTGGCATCGCTTTTTTTTTCGCCGTAACGCTAGGTTGCGTCCTGCCGGACGCATGCACGCAACGATTATCGAACAGTATCAAGAGGGAGTTGCTTGGATATCCTCCTTACACCTTTGGAGTCAACGTTGTTTCATTTTTTTCCAAACGTGATGAAATGGTTAGGGTCAGCGCGGTTTAAAGTTGATTGAGATAGGGTTTTTTTTCTGTGTAAAATGTACTCAATTTTGTTTTCTTGACCAGACCTGACAGGAAGAATTTTATTTTTATTGTTAATTTAAAAAATACGTATTATATTATGAAAGTAAATTTTAAGTTTGTGTAAAATGTAAAAATTCAAGAAAAAGCTGAAATGGCGAGTCGAAAGAGAGTGTCAATACATGACTTATCTCATCGGTTGCAGAATACTATAATGACGTCATTGAAAAACTCGTACATCGATGAATCGATATGACAAGTGCTTTACTCTAGGAGGTTGTTAAACAGAAAAATAGCTGAAAGTTGCAGTTGTGAGTTATTTTTAATTAAAAACCTCAAAATGCATAGATGGTTTTTATAAAATAAATAATCTATTTCAGTAACCTAACTTATTTTTTAACAAACCATGTGAGTATAGTATACATAAACACAGAAGCAAATTTAAATGTTAGATTATAAATTCTAGCTATTTGGAGGGTGTCCAATCCCTTTTGACCATTCCCGTCGATGAGCGGTTGGTATATTAATTTTAATATAATTAAAACAAATTTGCTCTGTATACTATGTTTGTGTTTATGTATACTATGCTCACAAGGATTTAGAATCAATAACATTTTTTCTAAAACTTAATAGTAATTGCAATTGTATTTAAAATTGCAGTACCGCAGTACCCTAGACGATGAAATCTTCGTGAATAAAAAAAGAAACAATGTAATCTTGAACATGCAACTCCTTTTTACTAGTATCCAAAATGTTGTAAATTATAAAATAACAAACAACTTATGGCATTATTGCAGTAAAAATTTGATGTACACGCGAGCAAGTTGAAAATCGGAATGTCGACCACGTTGATCGAACTTTTGACCAAAGCGCAGCACAGCGTGGTACTTAATTTATCGAAGGACTCGTTTGGAGTCCCCTTTTGCAGGGTTGGTCCCTACTTGTGTGGCGCTGCCGGCCTTTTTGAGCTTCGCGCGACCAGAAAACGAATAGCGGCTGGCGGTAGAGGGCAGGGAGAAAATCCAATAGACGCGAGTGATTTGGGGAATCTACGAGGATGTAATAGTGCTTACCACTGCCATATATAAAGTAACCTACGTCACGTTACTCTCAATCATCCTCATTAACAAGGCATATTCTCGTATTTGTGAGTGGGAGGACTGAAATGATACCGTTTTTTCGGGTTTGAAACCATTTGTTCGACGAACTGCCATAAATATCCCGCGAATAGGATGTTTCTGAGATGAGAAAAAAATTAATAGTTAGTACAAATATACAAACCTTCAGTGTGAAACGAAAATTCTCAGTTCGTGAGAAGTTAAAAATCTTGGATTCAGGATAAATTAGTTTACATACATCGGGTTTGTTATTCCGCTTCAGCACTCCTAGAAGGAAATTCTGATTTAAGACATGCATTCTAGCTCAATTTGTTCCAAATGTGTTTTCTTTGGGTTTGAAAATCTTGAGAAATATTAGTGTCATTTCCTTCTTAAGAAAATTAAAACGTCCATTCACCGCACATAATATACATTAGACATCAATTTAAATAGTTAAGAATAAATAATTTTATTTCCTGACCATATTGAGAGGTGTCAGAGCAACGGAATTCAAGTCAAATTTATTTCCTTTTTTGCACACTAGCTTTGAAGGCGAATTACTACGCATTAAAATGAATCTAAAATGCAAAAAGTAGTATGATTACATTTACTACCGTTTACTAACTATTACATTATTATATTTTCAAGTAACTCAAGGATAAATAAATAATTTAAGACTAACGACCTTGTGATGGGGGAATAGTATATGTTTTGTATAATGGACGTAAACTCATGGATAATTCTTCAAAATTACCTATTTTATTTCTTTTGTTTTTTCTTTAAGAAAAAAATATGCATCCCTGTAATTTTTTCTCAGACTTTAAAAATTAAAGGTTAAGAAAAGTTACTGTATTAAATTTATTATGAGTGCAACAGGGTAATGCCAGCTATATTCTGCAATATTCTCCAGTGTAAATGATGATGAGAAAATTGTGGCTAAGAGATTTCGAATTGGATTATATTATTATTTAAGACTTCAAAATAATAAATTATTTAGGATTTATATTGATAAACTGTTTTAATTAATCCTTCACTATTTCACGCAATACAATTAATATCCTCTGAAGCAGGTATTGTAGTCATTCATCCAGCTATTTCCCATATGTTTTAAATATAGAAGACAGAACAATTGGAAAGAAGAAAGTGAGATTTAGAGTAGTATCATAGATTCTGAAATGCATTTCCTCGTGAAAACAGTCGGTGAAACGAGTAAGGACAAAATTTGCAATAGTTGTCGGTGATGAAAATTTTGAACTATGCATTACAAAAATGATACAAGACAAAGGAGTTGCGAGAGGAAATAAAAGGACGAGGATAGTCACAAAGAGGATGGGAATTATACTGAGAGGGAGTGATGGGAAAAAGAGAAAAGAAATTAATATGTCAGTGCAGGATAGAAAAGGAAAATATAAGAAGTGGTCGAAAGACGTGATGCTCGTAAAGGCATNAAGGAAAATATAAGAAGTGGTCGAAAGACGTGATGCTCGTAAAGGCATAAAAGAAAGAACAACAACAGGAGGAGGAGGAGGAAGAGGAGGAAAACGGAGAAGAATAAACGTCATTTGCATCGAATTCTGAAGGGAAAATTAGCAAATGATTACATCAACGCCGGACATCCGACCGCCGCGAACACACAACAGGCATGCCAGACAACGTCATAATAACATCTTTCCACGAACCATCGATTAGCGCTGTTTTATTAATGTTCCGTTACTAATCAGAGGTAAACAGAAATGCGCGTGAAAAGCATCTAGTGTACGCATCCTGTCCCCCACCGAACGGGAAAAATTACGAGAGCGTTCCGAGAGGAACACACCTTAATGAAGATAATTGCTGTTAAATCGATTAAACTCGCTTCTACGGGCATTTAAAATTCATTTTCCAAACGTTGTTTACGCAAGCTTGAGATATAAGCTCCGTTTCTTTGGATACAATAAAAAACAAATCTTATTTTTTTGTTTGCTGTGATAGTCATGTCTTCCATGTTAAACCAGAAATGGACCGAATCAAATTGCGCACGGATAAACTATATCATAGGTGTTTTGTATGTTCCGCTTGTTCCCTGATATTTAACAAAATTTACTTTTGTTAAATATCATCTAGTTATTTAACAAAATTTACTTGTAACACTTCAAACGAGGGAAATTTATACTTTAATGGTATCAAAACATATGTTACATTATATTCCTTGATTATTTCCCTTAAGGAATATATTGGAAATTTCCCTCGTTCGAAGTATTTCATAAAAGTAAATATTGTTAAAATAAAAGTATATTAAAATATCATTGTTTCATGAATATACTTCAATGTTTATAACTCACAAACACATTTAACGCGAAGTCTCTCCATTTAAGTTAGTCGAAATAAAAAGAGCACTCATTTTCTCTTCCAAAGACATTCAACCTTATATGTGATGGTTCTGAAGAAAGACAATATTCGTTGTTTATACGGACACCAGACCGTCAGTCAATATACTACAAAATGCTAACGACGTATGACAGATGAAGGCAAGATTAAATATTAGAGAACGCGATTAATCTTGAGGAATATCGAACTTTCGTGGGTATATGATACATTAAGCGATAGTCTTCAAATATTTACGGTTACTTCCTTTCGGAAACAAGAGCTCCTCTATTAACGACATTCAATGTCGTTTTTCTTTTTATTACATCCTTCGTTTATTGTTAACAATGGATGTTGTGTACCTTGGAAAAGAACCTACATTCTCCTGCCTCAAGCGTGACACGAACTGCAAAGTGACATTACTTTAATTTCAATGAATAGTCAAAACCCCGTTTTATGTTGTAGAGCAAAACGTGTGAATCTTACGTACCATGGGTGCCTTCTTTATTAGTATATTATACATTTTAATTTCCCCAGATAAAATATTTTATGTTTACCATTAAGCCACTAACCCACTTGTCAAGCACAAATTATAAAAGAATGCAAAATAGTTTCGGAATAAGTAATAGTCATAACAGTATCAAAATATCCACAATTATCTCATTTAGTCTCTTATGTTTACCCTATGCACTGCACATTTGAAATTAAAGAAGCCTTTTGATAAATATGCCGAACAATGAGGTGCAAGTAGAGTGGCAGATTCACGCTCAAAGCATTCTCACAGCTCAAACGTAATTTCGGTGGAAAACACAGAGTGTGTCCAAAAAACGACTAATATTCACCGCCTCGGTACTCAAAGGCTACAACAGAAATATGAACAGCGAATATACGAAATGAATTTGCGGAAATGGCTCATTGATTTTGCAATAATTTTAGGCCTAGAGGCAAGCTGACAACAATAGGGTCTAATAATTCAAGAGATCTCAAACGATATTATTGTGACATCATGGATTAAATAAGTTGTATTCATTCAGCCTTTGTTATCCATGGTGACACCCTCATTGTAAAGTAATTATCGATTTTTCAACCAATTGCCCGCACTGGCGCTCTGCTTTCTATTCTGAAGCTTTTTTCCTTGCAAAAATAACTCAATAACTATAGTTAGTTATGCGTGTTCAGAATAAATGATACGTGGTGTTGCACTGTAATTAAGAGGCTTGTCCATTTATTGTTTCAAACTCAACATCGTTAAAATTTGTGTCATTAGAGTTTTAAAGGATGCATTTAAACTATTCTGAGCAAGCTCTGCGCTGAAGCTAACACTATTCATAAGCGGGTACACAGCTCGAAATGTATGCAAATATGCAAAATTTTCCACACATTTCATTACATTGTCTGCTTTAGATGCAAAATAAATCAAATGCTGAATTAAAATTGATATTATTTATGGATTCTCGCAGTTTAATTTCACAATACCGCGAAGCGGCCATGAAAATTTGTGTATATAAATGAGGAACTCTCGTATAATTAGGTTTGTCACTCGTCTGATTGTCATAGTAATCAGAAGGGTGTCAAAATTACGTACACAGGTGCACTTCTAACGGTCACTCTTCCTGCGAAGTACCTCGTTCGGTATTGACATATCAACGTTCAGAGAAGAATGAAAGCATCGCTTTTATATAATTTTGACGTTTCCCCAAATATGAAGAGTCATACTTCAGAAGAATGAACAGGCCGCGCCAACCATTCGTCGCTTGATTGCAGCGACCGAAAAAAACGCACAATAAACCTCAATCAAATAAGCAGTAGTACTACACGTCATGAAAGCATGTCTGCCGGCTGAAGCCACCCATTTCAATGAACGACTTCGACTACTACATCTCTCGACAGGTCGTCGTGGTCACGAGAACGGTTAAAATGGGATGAGCGGGGGTGAGGACACTGCAGGGCGGAGATTATGATTGAAAAATGTTGGTCAGGTGGATGGCACAGGGATAGAGTGAGGAGGACAAAAGGTAAATTGTGGTGGATCTCGCATTAGGAGGCGTTGTGCTCTATTATCTTTCGAGAACAAATTATGACTAATTGCAAACATGATGATGGAAACTTTAATATAACTGGAGGTGTTCTAAAGACCGTTCGAAAATAGTTACGCGGATGCTCCTGAAAAGATTGCAAAAGAAGAGATGATAAAAGGTCAGCTGTAAAAGAGTGAGTGCGAGGAATGTAAACGCCGAAAATATTCGATTGTAAAGTAAAGGTGAGAACCTCTGGGACGGTCACAAACACGACGAAGTGTAATGAATTACAGAAGGGTGACAATTAAGGGAGAAAGTAGATAGTGGCGTTATAGGAAATTCGACAAGGTAACACAAAATGTTGGAAGAAGATACCAATGGGAGGAAAGCGAGGATAAACACAAGAGTTGTTCTCTGATTCGATGGCAGCAAATTAAGCGATCCGAAGGGCAGAAACGGCACGAGGACTGGAGAGGCAGAGAGAAACACAAAGAGCGAAGAAGCGTTGGTGCACAATGATACTATCAACGCCCGAGGCATTGAAACGAACCTCTCCAACACATCAATCTGCCGTCAGAGGCAGGGATCGCTTAAGGGGCACTGCAAAGGCCAGTCCCCCGACCCCACACACTTTCACTGCTCAGCCTGCTCTCTCACACCCTCACTCTCACTGTCGCGCTACACAACTCTGTCTTCTTAGTACTTCCTCCCTGCCACTGTCATCTGCAAACACTCTCACATCAATACTCCGTCCATCGAACTCTCTCCCATCCTCGAGAAGTCTACAGTACAGTTCTGCATGGAAGATGGAAATTAAAAAATAATAATTCAACTTATATCTGGTTTAAGGATGAGTTCATTGAAGCGAACACCACGAGGCTCTAATAATTGCTCCAAAATGTTAACTAATTTCATATCCCGTATTATGGTAATGTTGATTATTTTGGTTAATAGTGCAATGAAATGTTGTACATCAGTTACCTAAAAAGACTAACCTAAACTTAAAAAGCCAAATACGAACGCAATTCGTTCCTTCATTCGTGTACCATTTCTTATAGTAATTATATAAAAAACATATTTTTATCTTTTCATAGGACTGCCTCAATAAGTGTTGTTTTAGTAACACTTCTTTCACATGTACAAGAACACAACTCTGCTACCCACACAATACAATATAAAAAGAAAAATCCCTTGCAATTGATTGCGCAATATTACATTTGGCTCATTCTATGGGTCCGTGCATTTACATTTATCACTTATACAATAAATTATGGTCAAGAAAAATATCAAAACAGGCACGAAATGAGCAATATTTTATTATTATTTTCCAGAAATTAATTTAATAGTTCTTTTAACACCTTTTCATCTCTTCTTTCTTCTTGAAAAACCCAAATTTTACAATAACTGCGACAGACTCGATTCCAATGAGACTTTCTCTTTTGCAAGATACTAGCTTCTCACTGAATTACAGAAATATGCAAATCCCTAATTAGCGTAATCACTTCGCTTAAATGTCCGCCTCACAGAGACGTATACTCACAACCAGCATATTTTCTTCGAAATCGTGTCCAACCACCACGGCCAGATACACTCCTTTTCTCCAACACAGGCTGCTACTGCTGCTACTAGGCTCTTACAGTGACCTTTACTCAACGAGTGCTTACAACGCGGCTTTCCAAGCGCTCCTTCGTTCTCGATCGGCTTTGCGGCAAATTCTTTCAGTCACCGAAGTGCGACCGTTTTCGTATTCTTCCGATTCGTAATTCGGAAAACTTTTCCAATGCATAACTGGCTTTACTTGGAGACATCGATAAAATATTTCTTACGCGTTCAACTTGCGTTTTACTCGGCCGTTCATTAATAAATTTGACTGTGATAAAATCACAAAATTTGAATCTTGTAAAATGCGTTTTTACGCCCTCTCAAAATTATGGAACTCAAAATCAACGTTATGGTGATTTACGTGAAATTCGGACCGACTCGTCCCCTCTCGATAATTCACGTATGATTGAGACTGGATTCTCACCGCCAATGATCCACGTAAGACTCAAAGTCAACTGTCTCTTCCGATGACCCGCGTAATAATGAGACAGATACCTGTCGTGTTTCACCGTCTCAGTACTAATCCCCATTCTTCCTAAAATANACAAAAGATTTTAGTTGTTATTTAGTCTTTGCGTAGGAAGTCTCTGACAAGGTGAACTAATTTCACCGTTTTAGTTTACGTAAAAGCGCTTGTTTCGTATACATATTGAATGGTTACAAAAAGAGAATCTTTGAATAATTTCGAACATTACAAATAATATAGCAGGTATGTAAAAATGTAAAATATTTATAACTCACAATTATGTACTTTTTATTGTTTATTGTCATATTGTCCAACATGTTACAACAACTTCGATTGTGTTGTTTAATTTGTAAATATTATGAACTTAATTATCCTGTAAATCTAATGTAATTCAACTTTTGTATACTAAATTATAGCGACCCTGAAGATGATGCCAACTAGCATCGGAACGTTGGCCATGTATTAGTGAATACTAATAAAATATTACATTAACACTGATTGTCTATAATAATATTCGCATAGTATTGTCCTTCAAATATACTTCTTTCACTTAATGAAAAATTGTTTTTGAAAATACTCACATTATGGAAAGTAATCAATATTGTCTGATACTACATACTCGTATATTCAACTCACTCTTGAGGACAAAACCGTACGAGTATCATTATTTCACGCAAATGCCTTTCATAAGTAAGAAGATATAAAAGTATAGCTCGGTTTATCAAAGTTAACTTCCTTTCCCGTTGATATAGCTTTCTTTCTCCATTAAATGCATGACGTACCCAAAAGATACAAGTAGGTCTACATCACAGGAAACCTTTCCATAAAAAAATGTCAGGAGTGAATTGGAGAGGTGAATCATCACCAGTGAATTCTTGACAATTTTGCATGATAGTTGGTAATTAGACAAGTAAATATTTTTGTACTGAAATTTACTTCTCGAGCGTTTTGGGATGTGTTGTTTGGAAATCTCTCAATTCTGGTCAAATTGAAACCTCGTGTTTTCTACACACATTAAAATTATTGAATTGGAAATGGGAGAATAATATTTCCAAATTATTTGGAAAATTTTAGAAGGAAATTAAATTGGGAAATTGATGTACGTGGTACGTGAAATGGAAATTGCATTAATAATTTCAGTAAAACTGCCCAATAGATCCCATTGAATCCTCAATTAGTAGAGCCACTTTGAATTCCTTCTCCAAAATGAGTTACTCGAGACGATGCCTTAGAAAGGTATACAGCAAAGTGAATGGGTGAACAACCGTTATTTGTTAGACTGTGCCATGAAATCAAGCAAAACGATATATACAATGAACCATTATGTTGAACAAAGTAAAATTGATAATATACGAACCTTAAGCACTATTTTTTTTCAATTTGGCGATTTATTTACAAAAAAATATTAGTTATATCTAATAATAAAGTAGTTATCAATTGTAATTGTTCCGTTTATCTCCAAACCCTGAGAATTATTTTATTAAAAATATTATTTTCAAAACAGAACAAAAATCTTGTCGTCACCAACTTCGTTTAGAGAGATAATTATCGCGTTAAACATAGCATCAAACATCACATAAACAGTGAAGCGAAATTTAGTTGTCCTTTGTCTCAAGCACTTCAGTTAGCGTCTCTTTTGTGCGCTTATCGCCCTGGTTCCCACACACGTATCTTGTCCGGTGGGCTGAGGGTGGCAGCAGCGCGAGGCATGACGGAGTGAGGGGGCGACTGCAGGGTGCTTTTCGAGAGAGCAGCGCGGCTTCACGCACTCATCCCCGCCTCTCTGCACCGACAGCAGTTGCGAGCCCCGCGCCCTTTCTCTCACCGGGCGGCCGTCGCGTCGGCCCCGCGTCGACTGTCCAGTTCCGGCATTCCACGTCACTCGCAGGCTGCAGGCCGCTTTCCGGGCCCGTCCGCTCCTCGAGCTGTGCTGTCGTGCGATGCGTGCTACCCCCGCTCCCCGCTGCCCCTTCACCCTCACCGCTCCACCGGCGAACCGAGAATCTCGTCCACGTCACACAGCCGCATCCCCGACTCTTCACCACTCTTTCCCGACCTTCCTATCCTCACATGGAGCCTGATGCTTTTCCGGCCTCTCGTGCCTCGTAGAGGACGCGACGTGACGCACTGTTACTGCCTCAAGCGCCTATTGCAGGGACGAGAGTTGCTGTTGAGCAGGGTGTTGAGTATTTGTTCCGAGAATCTAGTTAAAGCCACCGACAACGCTCCAGTTTTATCAGAGCGCTCTGACCATACCAATGGCAGCTCAGAATTTTATTGTGAATATTTGTAGCTTCTGTATACGTTGTAGCGTGTTAATGTCCGTTTTATGTTCTGAAGGTGGGAACATTGTTTCCTCAATTGTGGAGTATGACTACATTTTAATCCATAAATGAAAATTAAATTTCAAAATATCGTTTCTTCCAGAGGCATTTCCAATTTCACCATTCATTGTAAATACTTCCATAACACATTTGAATGATCATTGAAATAATCATCCCTGCGAGATAATGTGCTTTTTATCAGTATGGAATCATGAAAATGTGTCATCCTTAATTCTCATGAAACTTTCATTTCGTAAAGGGAAAACGAGTGTGGCTTCAAGTTAAATCAACGTAATACTTAAAAGTTAATACTACCGAGTTTACTTCTGCTTTTCTACCAAAGCAAATTAATCATACCGAAATTTTAACTTCTAAGAGATGTATCCAGACTATAATCGCCTTACACTCGAAAAAATATGCTTGACAAGAAAGGATGGCGATTTCACAGTGAAGAGGACGTAATATAAAACAAAACCACAAGAGCATCCTTATCATTCACTCAAAATCTACATGAAAAGAGAGGAATAAATATTACGAACAGATAATTTAAAATAATCTGTATTGCCCCAAAAAGACGTACTGGTTACTGACCGACCTTTCGTTTCGTTGTAGCAAACTACTTTAAAGAAACTGCGTCAAGCTATGTGCGTTTTGGACCCTATTATTATTATTATTATTATTATTATTATTAATATTATTATTATTATTATTATTATTATTATCATTATTATTATTAATATTATTATTATTATTATTATATTTGGAACTTTAGGGCTCGCCAGCATCTCGTCATTAAAGTCCTCTGGAACCAATCATTTCTTCTCTAAATTCATCTATTATAGTTCGCATCTACCCGAGTCATCAGGTCCCAAATCCGAACCATCGATGCAGCAACTCTCTATCGTGATTCGGAACCGCAGCGCGCCTCGAGTATTGTTCTTGCGTAGTCCTCGCCCGCATGATATGCGCCTGGTCAATTCTTGCTCTCTCTTCCTCCCATTCGCTGTGGGTCGCCACCGCTCCAATCGGCCGCGCTGTCGCACTGCTGTCGGCAGCAGCGCTCGTTGCCACGCTGCTGGTCTCCACCGCGACCTGCGATGCGTTCCCGCGAGAAGAAGAGAGGGGAGGATTGCATTCCCTGTTGCCACTGTTCGAAGTTTACAAAACAGTAGAGAACGGGAGGGGAATTTTTGAAGCTTGTCTTTTCATATTTCAATGCAGTACTTTGTAAAATTGTCAAGAAAATGTCATTATATTCAGGGGCAGCCTTTACAAATTTGTCTTATAACAAAAGGTTTCTAGAGAGTCGTGTTATACTGATGTGCGTATATTACATTATACAATGTTGGCACATGTTGAAATTAATGTTTAATTTTTACAATTATTATTGACAGTCAGGAGAGGTGGAATTATTTTCACCTCGTTGGGAATTAACATAAGATGTAAAGTTTTGGGGGAAAATGTCAGAAGGGGGAATCCCCTAGCTTCCCCTTCCTTTAGTTCGAACCCCGCTTGGTACGAAGCTTTATTAACTTTCTCGTTTATTAGGTTTCACTCGTGGAATGCAAAACCGTCCGCCCCGGTGCAGTCGAATTGACGTCTTTCGTTACAAGCAAAGCTGACAGATAAACGTCAATCCATTAATTGCTTATTAAGTTGGAAGATTGTTTAGTGTATTAACCTTTAAGTCAATTTAAAAAAAAATTATTAACCCTCGTTACATTAATCTTCCAATAATGTAAATTCGTTACTCACAAAGCAATGAGGAAAATTATCATGATTTCTTCAGATATGTCACAAAATCGACGGAAATCGCACCACTCCCTACAAAAGAAAGCAAAGAATTTTGTCCAAAACGCGACGAAAATACTGATTGATGTTGCCTTCCTACATGAAACAGTTTAAAAACTGTATTTGAAATATAACACTACTATGCCATCAAGTGCTGAAGTTATTTTTCAACGGGTAAATATATTTTGGGGGCCAAATGATCATTCGTCTCGTGAGAAATTTAACATGCCTATGAAAGGGGAACACGTACTTTACAAGACCATGATCTTGTGCGAGATGCATATTTTTTTCCTTAAGGTACTTCAAATACCCTAAAAAACGAATACAAATTACTCATTATTTTGTTACCTTCTCTATCCAACCGATCCTACCAGTTCTCATACCTATGTCATACTAAAAAAACTGCATGTTTGACTGACAATAGAACCCTTGAGTGAAGGGTTTGGCATTTGTAATATGGATAGTTAAGGTCAACTTTATCTAACGTTACATGTGTAACAAACCACCACTTGAGTTATGAACGAATTTATTAGAGAAGCGGAGTAACTATAAGGGAAATGAAAGTTTAGATTACACGGTTTCAAGCATTGACGTGAAGCTGTTGCGTCTCGAACGTCGACAGTCATCTAAAATGGTCAACTACAGTTAACGATGATGTGTTGGTGCATAAGTAATCCATATCAAATCGACTCAAGGTTTCAAACAGTCCTTCTCAGATTGCAATGAAATTTGTTATACTATTAAGTTTTATAGATATTCGTACAATCTCGAAGTAATATATTCATAAGATAATTGGTTTGGAAGTTACATCGCTTTAAAGTTTCATATTTGTCTGAAAAATGTGCAATTTATATTTTTTTTAAATCGACTATGTTGTACACCTAATTAAGCTAGACAGTTGTCTTATTTTAAATCTCTTTTAATGGCCTTTCATGTTCGTTGCAACACGGTATGATAGAAAATAAATGACTAAAAAATAAAATAAATAAAAATTTTAATATTTCATAACGCCAAGTTATAAAAATTTGGAAAAAAAATTAAAACTGTTCATTTTATTGTTAGTTAGTCCTCAAAGTCTAGTTGGGATCGTGATAATTTTTTTCTAAAGAAACAGGTTCTCTTCTCTCAAAAAGGAAACAATTTTTTCACAGTTAAAAATTTTATTTAAGGGCAAAAATATTTTCAACTTAATGGTGCCGTCAAACATTTTACTGGTCGACAACAGAATTTGCAAAATAGTTCATGAAAATATATTTCTCACAATACCTCTGTGATTATGAAAACTGGCACTTCATGAAATTTGGAGAATTAATAAAATAAATAATATTGATATAAAATTATTCATTAAAAAAATAATCTGAAAGGAGTCTTATAGGGTTCCAAACTTAATTCATATAAAACAGGGTGTTTATGCTGTCTTTACTGCCCTTTTAGTATATTCCACCATTTACCTACAATATTATAATTCAAAAAAATTCAGTTATTCTGCTTAAGATAGATAAAATACCGGATTTTTTACCTCCTGCCAAAAACTCTCACTTCATGAAGTGTTTACGACTCACACTATTGAAAGTAGAATTGATATTTCAGGCGTTAGTATTATCCTCTCTCCTGCTAAAATTTAATTCGCAAAATAGAACAGAAATAGCAGTGAAACGAATAGCTTTTGTGAGTGAAAAAAATGTTTTGCTATGGCTTCAATTTATTTAACGTTACAAGAATTACATGAGATAATTAGGCAAGCATAATCAACTTATGAACATTCACTCCCTTTTTATTCAGAGTAAATGAATTGCGTAACATAAAGTCTCAAGTGCTTGGTGTACTGGAACATTTCACAGGTTCTCTAACTCATTCTATAAACTATAATGTGACTTTAGCGTTGCACAGCACATTCGCTTTAGGGACGCCGCAATTGAATCTTTGCAACAAAATGAACATAAAAGTTCATTTTCTTTACCTATTTTGTCTGATAAAATTCTGTGAAATGTTTACAATTTAAATTAAAATATAAATTAAGTCTTAGATGAGAAAAAGAGTTTAACATAAAATTAGAAATGAAAAGGCTGAAGCTAATGCTAAAAAACTTCCAAACAAGCAAGTTAATGCACTCAG
The DNA here is from genome assembly GCA_002313205.1 of Laupala kohalensis. NCBI lineage: Eukaryota > Metazoa > Arthropoda > Insecta > Orthoptera > Trigonidiidae > Laupala > Laupala kohalensis. Next base: position 1,662,155 of record NNCF01125882.1, on the reverse strand, counting down.
GCAGTTACAGTTGTCGAGATGGCATGCTTGATTTTATTATCTGAATACGACACGCCGGAGTACACCTTTACCCTCCACCATTTTAAGTGCTTCTCATGAATCCAGATTATTTCATGGTAAGGCACATGAAATTGCATTCATATGAATAATCCTCAAGATAAGGAATTCCCTCATTCTGAGGCCATTTTTCATAACTCTAGACAATCTAATTAGTGGGAGTTCATCTTTAAGGTCGCTACACGATGTGAAATTTTCCGTATTTCTATATAATCCAACCACGGAACAATATAGTTCACGCCTAAACAAAAATAATGTCGTTCTGTTTGTTTGTATTAATAGTATTGCTTAAATATACTACCAACCGTTATCAACCACGTGAAAAAATATCCATTTGTAAAGTAAAAATCCGACTGCAAAAACAGTAAAAACAATCGAATCCACCAGCATACACGAAGCCATATCACTGGCAACTCAATTATCTTGTAGCGAATACTGGAGGCAAACTCACTAATCGACTCTTCCTAATTATCTGCGTCAAGTATATCGTCAAATTTTGCTAACTGGTGAAAATGCAAGAACATTTTGCAGATTAAAATGAAATTCATATCTATCAATACGCCATTTATTTGAAATTACGTCTCTATTCCTACACTGGCAATATTCTTATTTTTAATATTTTGATATTGATTTTGTGGACCTTTCTAAAATAATAACTATATTCCTGGTTCATTTTTGCGTTTAAACCTATGAATGAAATCACGTCAACGTTTCTGCATCATTTATTTCGTCCTTCATCAAGGTTACTTATATATGATTATTATATTATTATTACTTTCCACATGAGCCATGCCTTTCTTGGTCTAGCGTCATCACTCTATTGTTGTTCAAGACTTTGAAACTAAAATGCTGGAGTCTTTGAAATAATACTTTCATTCATTATTCTAAACACACAAAAATGAATCTTAAATATAATTCTTCTTTTTCCTTCTCTAATGAAAGTTTTTGAGTACTCATCCAATAAGAGGCCATATCTCAGAGTACTCGGATCAAACATTCCCTTTAACACGGTATGGATTAAAATAGCGGTAGAAACATAGTTTTTTGGTGGATATACATTTATCTACGTTGAGAAATTAAATTTTAGTCACTTTTAAAGCAGAAAAGCACATTTCAGAAAATATTTTAAAAATTTCCAAATAAACAATTTAATAATATAATTGAAATGTAATCTCAAATTATTTGACTGGAATCAGCAGAATTACATTAGAAATACATTGCCGCGCAATTATTACATAAATCACCGCAATATAATCTATTGATCGCTTTGATAAATAATTGGAATCAGTGTTAACGCTGATGAGTATCTTGTAAATGGAATCATTCATTCAATGAAGTTCATACAGAAGGTCGATAAATCTAAAAAATCGAAGGACCAATCTTCGAAAAATGTATTTAAAACTTCTAAACATAATATAAGGTAATATATGGAATCGTATCAATTAAAATAAGGAGAAATGGCTCTAAGAGTAAGTCTTGTTAAAATGGCAGAAAAATTAGCTCAGTCGAGCAGAAAAATTGAACATGCTGTGTAACTTTGAAATTAGTGTTCACACAAGAAAACTCTAAGCACGAGACTGCAGACTCCGACGGAAGAGATACACATTTTCCCAATCGTTAAAATGTGACGAAAGATTGCTTCCTCTCTACCCGTATGCACAGTGCATACTCTTGTTAGGTGATCTCCCAGAGCGTGGCGTATAAAACGAAGGAAATTCGCGGGAAACTTGAGGCGACGGGCCTCGTTCACCTTCCGCGAAAGCCTTGCAGCGTCACAACCTCCTTCACCAGCTTACTACACGTTCCATTAAAGCGAACACTCGGCCGAGGATGAGGACGGCGTCAGTGAGAAACGGGTAGCAGGGGCAGAAATGCTGCCTGTCTGCGCGCGGTGCGTGACTCCAGCTACATCTCCCCCCACCACACATCCCATCGCAAAAGGCGGTTGCCACAGAAGCAAACCACCTGTCAAAAGAGACGGATGCCAGGCATCTGAAGCAAGGCGCGAAGAATTAACGGCAACCTCATTACGAGTTCAAATTTCAAGGCTTACTGCTCATCGCGGGCCCCCTGACGTTAACAATCCGACTGAGCCCTTAATAGCAGGTTGAATGAGGAGTTTAACTAAGTTCTGTACATGAAGCTTGAATCGTTGCACGCCACTCCTGACGCCGCCAGATCTCGGAGTTTGATTTTATCAGGAAATGAATTTCTAAAACCGCTTTCTAACAGCAGATAACATTCGTTTCAAACATTCAATTTAGTGTCACAATATGACATTAATTCGTAAGTTGAGATAATGAGACGTGAATTATACCCAACGCCCAGGATTTACAGAGCTATAAAATGGATCAAATAGTAAATCGTTATCTCACGTTCCAGTGATCTCAGACACTCGAGAAATGTATGCGAGTTCCCTTAAAAGGTAGAACTTCTCGTAGGAAACTGAAAATTCTACCGTTACGGGATAGAGGGAAAGTTCTTCCAGTGCGCGTTAAAAGCGTAACTTGAGTTATTTCTGAAAAAAGATTCAAATGTTCCGCAGACTAATAGCGAGGGCCCATTCTCCGTTGACAACTACATTCTAGATTCCCGAGCGCCACCAGTTTTACCCGGCGAGACATCTACTTCCGCGCCCATAAGGCAAGCCAGCTTTCTTTCCACTCTTGGGCAACGAGCGTGGTGCCATGACAGAACGGAATTGCCGCCAGCAGATTCGTCTCGCGAGGAAACGCGCGCGCAGGAATGGAGTGTTGCCGGGAGGGGAGGGGCTGCGAGTCCTCAGGCCGAGACGGCGCGCTGAGGCGTGGACTCTCCGAAAAAGAAGGCGCTTGAAGGAGAGCGTGCGACGAAGGTTGGAGGACTGGGGCCTGGGGCCTGAGGACTGAGGAGTGCATCCATCCCCACCCAGCCTCGGCGAGGCATATATGGATTGGCGTGACGCAACGCCGGAGACGGCGTGGCGGCGTGAGGAGGGAGTGGTTGCCGCGATGGGGGAAGGGAAGGTAGCTACGCCCGCGAGAGAGCGCCGTGGGAGCCAGCAGACGGCGACAGCTCCACCGTGGTTTGCTTAGTGAGACAGGCGCTGACACTGGGAGGGCTCGGGATAGACCGGGAAGAAAAGAGCGAGGGGAGGTCGGTGTACTAAGGTAGTGACGGGGAGGTGTGGAGCGGAAAGGCGGGAGGAAAATGCCGACGGCGTTTGTGAGAGGCACAGCTATTCGCGCACACCTACGGGTCGTGAGGTAGAGTTGCTGCGGGACTCTCTAAGCGGGTCCGCTTCTCCCGGCGAACCTTCTGGCTATCCCCGCATTTCTCCCTCAAACGCATTTCAACACCTCACGCCGAAATGAGCTGCGACTCCCCGACTCGAACATTCATGATATTAGACCTACCACACATTGCCACATGTAACCTCGTATATTCCCACCCTTCTCAGATTATCTACTCTCCGCTTCCTCTTATTTTTCCTCAGCCTCCTTGCTTCAACCACTATTTCGTCCGATGACTCAAATCCTTTGCTAAACCTCTACACACAAACATTTGAAATGCTCCTCCATATATTACTCAGGTCCTGCAAAGAACGACTCATTACGTTCCATCTTGAAAACTGTCAAGCACAGCCCTGACGAAAATTGACATAAAGTACGAAGTTTTTCCTTGTGGTCACACCCATCGTTATCACATGGTCGTTCATTACTTCACTTTACGCACTAGTATTCTTCTTTGTTTCTCTTTATTTTCGATCTTTTTGTTTATTTCTCCAATTTCATCCATACCAAATTGTTTCCCTACTTCAACTTGTCACCGTCCATTTTAACACATCAAAACTTGACCTTTTTCTTTCTTTTCGGTTTGCCTTGTTTTCATAACATTGTAATATTTCTTCGTTTCGTCCCTTAAAAAATATTTTGGTCCTTTCTTTTTTTTGTAACTTGGAAGTCAATATCAGCTATGCAGTATTTAGTCACCAGTGTAGTCAGTGTAATCTATTACAATTATCCTTCCATATCTTCTTTACGAGAGTATTTTTGTTTATGAACTTTCTAAAATATTTCTTCTCTTAAATTTTCTTGTTCAATGTCTGAAATATTCCTCCTTACGCTTATTTTACTTAATGTATTCTATCAAGACCATGTGGCACTGTCGTAAAAAACTCTGGCGCCAAGTTTTTCTTTCTTTCCCACAAATCCACCCTGTGTCCATTGTCTCATTTTTTAATATTTGCATGTCAATAGCCCCTTAAAACTCCAATGATGGCTATTGTGGCTTCAACCATCTCTTACTTTTTACAAAAATATCTTTCACCTTTCTTGTATTAATAGGTCAACCATTTTTTCCCCTTTTAGTCTAACTTAATTTCCACTTACATAATTCCGTTGTTTGTTTAATTTCTGTCATGACATTTTATCATATTTCTGTATTAATACTATACCTGTACGTACCATTCCCCTTCTTCTTTCGGAATTTTTTCCTATATCGTTTTCCCTCACATATTTCCCACCTCCCAAGACCCGGATCCTCGCCGCATAAACCTCCTCCGCTTTATATCTACTGCACGCATTCCGGAAGCGATGCAAGAAAAACTACCTTCAATACTGACCGACTTTCTGGAGTTGGAGAGATCGGAATGAATGTCTGAAGAATTCCCTCTTCCAATGGTGAAAGAAGATCCGCGCAGCTCATAGCAATTCTACTCAGAAAAGGTTTTGAAAAAGGAAATCATCAAAATGTATTTACAAAATTTAAGAAAATAATGCAATACAGAATACTCTTTCATTTTTATGAGCCTTTCAAACACACAAATTTATTCCTCGAATCATTATAGATAAATAGTCATGATCGAAAGCAATACAGTAACTACTCCTGTAGAATTATAATTATTCAATAAAACCGCCTTATTTCACAGACTGATTTATTAACTAATAAATTTTAATAGATAATAAATCAGTCTGTGAAATAAGGTCGTTTCATTCAATAATGAGAACAATACAGTTTTCAAATATGGGGAGGGGTTTTCAATAACCGTACTTTTATACAATTACGATACTCAATTACTCAAAGAGGGAGTAATAATGCGATGAAATGCGTTTTTTCAAGATATTTCTCAGTTTAACTTAGTAAAATAACAGTTTCAGCGTATCATACTACGAAAGTGATACTTGAAATTTTTTTTCCGAACTATTTGGTCCTCAACAAACCTGGAAAACTAAAAACAGAACTTCAGAAACATTTACTTAACCGAGAAAGTTCATTCATAAAAATTAATACTATATGCTTTATTGTAAACTTTGTATCTTGAGTACATTATTCATATTAAAATGTACAAAATGTCTCACAAATTGTATAGCAGTAATTGCAGTACATACATAGCGAAAATGTTATGTATATGAATNTTATATATATATATATATATATATATATATATATATATATATATATATATATATATATATATATATATATATAATTTATCGGCTCTGAAACAGTAATGAAACGATATTTTGTGACTTCCACAACTTCATTAACGTGCAGGAAAAAGCATAAAAAAATTTGTGAAATCAAAAGAAAAGTGGCCAGTCACGTATTGAAAGAAGACTTTGTGTTCTCAAACATGAATACATGGCATTGCGAAGCATGAAAGAAACTGTTGATTGATTCCATGGAATGACTTCCTGAATGTCTTGTTATGCGATCTTCAGAAGAAACGCGAAAATTTCTATAAGTTTGGTCACGTATCATTTTATGCACATCTCTCTTTTCATATGCCAGCAAGGGCTCTAATGACCTTGACGTTGGCGAGCCCTAAAGACCCAAGAGGGGAAAAACATATACCAGCTTAATGAGTAAAATCCCTTCCAAGAGCCCATCGCCGAAGGCACTAGTTGAATGGAATATGGAACGCCTGTCACGCTATTGCATATACATCGGTTAATTATCGCCCTAGTTAATATCCTAATAATTGGACAAATTCATAGGGAGTTCAGAAACCACAACCAATCATCATAGGATGCAGTCAGAACACACTTCCGGGAACTAATCAATCTGTAGCCTCGGAATTGTTGGCGATAACGAGTTGCCTCCGTCGTGTGACTCGCATTATTTATACCCCAGTTTTAACTGTGCAGCTTCACAACCCTCGTAGCACCTATAGACATGATTTCTTAGCAGAAACCGCGTTATCCATTCTCCTGTCGCGCCGGGAGATGACGCATTGTGACATTAATAACGCGCGCGTCTACGACAATGACGATTTTCCGATCCCCCTCGCTCTGAGAAGCAGTGCGGAGGCAGGGAGATGGCGCAAACACACCAAGCCACACTCAAGGCAGTGGCGGCACTCGGCGTGTGCGATAAGGGAGGCGTGTAGTCGCCTGGGATAGGAATAGAAGGACGGGCGCGCGGCGCGGGCAGCGGGTGCAAAACACGGCTCGATCAGGGTGCAGTGCAGCCCGGGAGCCGGGGCGGGGTCGGAGGCGATGCCTCCACGTGCCCCCGGCCCACCGCAGATTAATTAGTGGCGTGTAATTAATACCTGGCGCTTCGCCGGTGAGGTCGCGGCGACGCTGGAGGTGATGGCGCGGGGCGGGGGAAGGCGGGCGCGTGCTTGCACCAGGCGCTTCGTCGGCGATGAAGGTGCTGCAAAGCACCTCCTCCTCATCTTCAGTTGCCACTCATCGCTCGAGGCATGGAACGACTCTCGACTATCGACACACGGCCGGGCGTCATGTTGGCGCGGCCGCGCGGAGCGAGAGGCCGGCGAAGAGCGCGTGTCGGCAGCGGCGTGCGCACGACACGCGGCGCACTGATTCGACAGCTCGTCGCGCCGCCCACGCAGACACCCTCTCACTCTCACTCGGCGTTTCGCCCAACGTGATACGGGATTAGAGTAACTCAATCCCAAGAGACATAATTTTCCGTTTGAACAGGCTTTGCGCACTCGAGTGACACAAAGGCAAATGCCATTGTGCAGAATGCGTATTGCTATGTGGGATAATAGCAAGGAGACAGGGAATAGCGAGTGTTGACGTTTATACGCTCGGAGAGATTAAATTTAAGTAATAATCAGCGCTTCTGTTTCATTCGTATGGGTAGAGTCGCAAGTAAACGCTTCATATCCAATCCAAAACTTCAAATTGAAGGGTAGCGAAAATTAAAAAAACATTTCGAAAGATGTTCAGAGGTGCATTCCTTTAAGTGAGTAATTCCATAACAACTTTATATTAAAATAGTATTTGTTAGAAAATGCGCAACAATGCTATAACCATTTTAACAGTATGTACCTCACTAGAAACTTTTTTTATAAATTTAAGGCCAAACAGCCAAATAATACGACGAAATAATTATATAACGAAAAAAACATATTATTACGAAATGTAAAAATATTACGAAATTACTGAAGCTGAATGCCCGCTGAAAAGAAATCTCATTTTAGAATCTCATAATGATTCAGTTAGTTTACAGTATTCGTATGTGAATGTATCCGTTACACTGAAAGAAGAAAATGCAACAACTTGAGCTTTTGGCTTTAGCAGTTTGACTTGAGCATTCACTCATATGTATTTCACTTGATAATGGTGCTAATGGGTACCGAAACGTCCTGAGTTCATTTAAAATTTTTCAAAAGTTTGTATTGTTCTGGTTTCTTACTTAGTGATGTTTTTCCATCGAATTCAAAAGACATAAATTATTGTCTGCTAAAAATGGTCGTCATTTATTTACTTATATTTCACTATGCAGACGAAGATGGACTGTTCAATGTAACAACTTATTTCTGAGGAAACAATTCGATGAGATGTTTGAATGCCAAGATGCGATCACCTTCTACAACAGAATATATGCAACAGAAACAATCTATCCGAGTTTCGAGTCTTCCATCGAATTACAAATTTCCTTCCGTTCCCGTCGTGCCCGTGAATTTAGTTAAGTTTATCTCGGTGGAAACCTGACTTAATATTAACACACTTATTTCTGTTCTAGCCTCCCTAAAATTGACGGGATGGTGTTTAATTACATTTATGATCAGTCCTTAGATGCAGGTTGGTAAGTTTGATAACTTGGTTTCGTTTGGGGGTACAATATAGTTCGCATCGCATTCACCTTATTAGTCATGGCAGCATGACCGCGGTCGATGCGAGGAACCTGCCGTAAAGAGCTGACGTGCGGTTCCGCCGCAGCGAGAGAAGCGAGAGCTCTCAACATCACAACCCGACTACCATGACGTGCATTCGCCTCGCTTCTTGCGAATGAAAAAATCAACAGAAAATAAAGTCACAACTGCGGAGAATTTGAGAAATCCGTTTTACACAATGCTCCCGATTTTTAGAACCGGGTGAAGAAAACGTGCCTCTTTAATCAAGTAACTTGTTCTTTTCACACAGAGTCATTATGTGGACGAAGATCTGACGATTCTATTTTGTAGCAAAGGAACTGGATGCCGCATCTCTCTGAACATAATGATACATGAATGACTTGAAGGATGATGATAATGAGTAAATTATCGCGAGGGAAACGAAAGTACTCCCAGAAAACATCTCGTACACCCAACTGATTCATCAAGATTATTTCACCTTGGACATACCGGAGTTTGAACCACCGTGCCGAGAGATGTTGGGTGAGCGCATTAACCGTGTCCACATTGGTCACCAACAAAAATGGGAAAATATTCGCAACAGTTTCATATTTGTCCTTCCTCTGGATACAGTCACGCCGCCTTAAAAACAAGACCTATCACTGGAACGAACAGATCTGTAGAAACGAAGGAAAATATTTTCTAAATCAATCCCTGACCAATAATCCTGGTCAAGAGGTCGGTCGAAGCTTTTGCGAAAAGAATAGCTTTCGNCCCCCCCCCCCCCATCTTCCTCGTCGCGGTCGCTGTTATTCGCAATTTACGCAAAACGTTTCGCCGTCCCCGGAAAATGAAAAACTTGTGGAGGTGGGTGAGGGCGAGCAACGCGCGCTGCGTTATTGCATATTAAGCGAGGACACCCCTTTCGCTGCTGTGGCGAGAGAACGTTCGATGCGCACCCGTCCTGCGTTAACGCGCCGCTCTGTCCTCTCCTCGCCAGCGCTTCGCAAACGCAACGCAACGCCACCACGCCACTCCCCGCTTCGCCGGCTACGTTTTACCCCGCTACGACTTCGCCACTACTGCCTCTGCAGTAGCGGAAGTGGCGTTCATGCGGGGTGGAGGGGGACTGCCTCGAAGTTTTGACGGCAGTTTACACGGAATATTGCTGCTTAAAGAACGGTGTTGGGTTTTAGTTGAGAACGAAGATCCGAAGGGAATTCGGATAGACAATATTTCAGGTTGCCTTGCTCTCTAGGGAGAAAGCAGGCGTTCATCGCGGCAATACAAGATGGAGTATAAATTATGGGAATAATTACGGAGACGAAGGAAAATATATATTATGGGACTTACCTCGGGATTAAGATTATTATCGAAACAACTATTCTTCACCCGTCTTTAATGTGTTTCACGAGCAGGCGGCAGAAATGCGACTCACTAATGAAATCATGGAAGACACCGTATTGTGACATTATCAAATTCCATATTAAAGTTTTTAGTCGATTGATGGAAAAGTTGACGACGCGAAGACTCTTCACAAGCTTTAAACCAAAAGAAAGTTTGATTTCAGCGTATTAAGCACATTGAATCACATTAAATACTTCTCGAAACAAATAAAGAAATGAAAATATTTCAAAATGATATGTTTTTCCATTAAATTGCGTTTGAAAATGTACGTGAAAACCGTACACTCGAAGAAGATATCCCTGCAAATATCCACAATGCAGAGAATGTTTTTGATCTTTTCTGTGGCCTGTTACATCTGCTTTAAAAAGAGGCAAGGGATAAAGAACTACAAGTTTTATAGGGACCACTCAAGAGAAATGTCGATGTCTCTCAAACTTCTGAGACATTGTTTGTAAGCGTCCCTCCCTCGGATGTAAAGTGTATGTTCGACTGAGCGACGCTTCGAATGTTTGTCATCAAATACACTATTTGTATGTACAGTGAGGACCGACGCGAATCCTCCGAATTGGATTGAAATAACTTGGTTCCGTCGAAACAGAACATATTTCTGTATCTCTAACCAAAAAGATAGCACACACGAATGCATTCCGGTATTGCATGGAATCCCCAAAACACATTCATACAGTCAATGTCACATCAATAACGCTACAATATATTGTTATTGTTCATAAATACAGACGTTATCAAGTACTATGCTCGTGAGCGAGTATGGAAATAGGCAACAACAAAAAAGTCGCAATTTGTGAGATCTTTTCTCGATGATATAGAGGTTTTTCTTCGTATACGTTCGATGATATAATGCATCGAGAACGAAGGAAAGATCCGTCTCCGCCCCTGACCGAATATGAGCTCAACAAACCGAAAGTGGAATCCTGGCGTGCACCCCACCGTCACTGCTGTCGTCTTCTTCCCCGTCCTGCCGCATATCTGCCCCGAGGTGGGGCGAGGACGGAGCGGGGTATCCCTCGAGTCGGTCCCCGACGCAGCCGCGCGCCGTCGCGTCACATCGCATCGCTCCGTAACGCCAGACGCAACCCATTCCTAAAGCCTCGCCTGTGAAGTGGAGGTAAAAAGGCCCGATATCCAATACCGGGCTGATGAAGTCTTTATGGGTTTGGATCGGAACCAATTTCTTCCCCACTCACGACTAAAACCGAGAGCACAACGAGAAATAAGCTAGATATTATCAGTCTAGTACGCGGTAATGCCAAATCCACGTAACACGGGTCCCGCAGAGATGTCGATACGTCGTGAAATAAGCTTCTGGAAACAGCACTGGAGGGGACTCTTGTGAGCGCTCGGGTTGGATGTCACAGCTGACTGCTGCACGGCTGCAAAATTGCTGGCCAGAAACTATAACACATTGGGTAAACTCTAAAGGGAAATATAAACATTATCTTACATTCTCATAACTCATCTGTAAGTCATGAATGGTAAACTCTATCCGTTCCATAAAGTCCGGGAGCTATCATTTGCACTCTTGCAAATAAACCAATCGTGAAAAGAAGTATACAGCAGTTATCAAACATTTCCTTCACATAGAAATTTAAAAAAACAAATTAAACTAATTTTGAATGTAAACATCGCCGAAGTTCATGGTATTGCAAGCAGCGTCACCTGGGAGGAAGTTTATGAATTCTGCTGAAGTTCGTACCGTGAGTAGCTTCACTGGGATGAATTTGTATTTCGCAACATTTATAAAGGAAATAGTACATGACTAAATTGTGAGATAACGATCCCGTCCCGGTTCAGAACCTAATGTTCGTGATGATATCCCATTTGTGCCAGTGGCTAAGAATGACGGGAGAAAACGAGATGCTTGCAAAAAATAAGATTTAGCAATAGTAAGGTTTTACGAGTTTCACATTTCTCATTACGACCGGAAAATTTTCCAGATACAAGTTGTAAGAAGAGCACTCCATAACATATTGATAATTTATCATCACTATATCTTACTTCTTAAACTTATAAACATCACATTTTCTCCTACTATACTTCACACCATTTGCCAAAATTTTGACACCATTACCAAAAACATTCTCTGGACAACGCATAATATTATACTGTACCTATAAACTGTTTCTTTAGCACTTAACTTCAAAATGTGAATTGTTATTTATTAATTCTCAAACGGTCCTCCATTAGCGCAACCTGTCACATGAGAGCAGTAGGGACAAAAGAAGGTTCGTATATAAACAAATACCCAATATTTCTACTGTTTATGTGAACTATGAAATTTATAAAAATCAAGGTAAATTATGGGATATTATGGAACGATGAAATATATTACCTGAATATTCGGGCAGACGACTTTGGCGGGTTACCGAGGTATGTGGATTTATGAAGCATTGTACTGGACGTTGGTACATTGACACACTGTATTTGTTTTTCCTTCTTTAACTGTATACGGTAATTATTCGTTCGAATTCGACTATATTTTTATTACAACGCGAATCCAACAATGGAGAAGTTTAAAATAGTTGTAGGAACAAATTTTAAAAATTAACATCAATAAATTGATGGTAAGAGGTCTGGGTCACACCAGAACTAAGTATCTGACTACGAGCCTCATTACGAAAACTGTGGATTGCAAAATTAGACTGTGGAACCAAACCTTATCGTTCCGCGAGTTAAAATTAATTTAAGTTTACGATTTACATTTACTCCAACCCCTTTTAATAGGGTTGTTAGAATATACGCGAGACAAAGGTATAGTAAATTTTCCAATCAAAAATTGATTAAATCTCGTTACGACTATATTTCAATGAAATGACCTTTAGATTATGATTTACACTCCAGCGTAAAACCAGAAAAGCTTATGGAAATTTTATAAATTTCAAGTAAGCAAAATAATGTACCTAGTTTAAGTATCTTTCTAATTATAGCTAACCCAAAAAGGTATTTTGACTTTCAAAGTTCATAGTTGAAGGGTTAATAAATGAATTATAACAATTCCAGAGAATTATTAAAGTTTTTACTCGAAATTCGAAGTGAAACTATCTCAGAGGTGATTTCATTAACTAAAAAAGAATTAAAATGAGGCATTTCGCCTGCGCATAGGTTAAATAATAGTAGATACGACCAAGTTAAGCACTCAATACCTTCTGCGGTTGATGGAATATCGCATTTTAATAAAACAATATAAAATTGATTAAAACATCACAAAACGCTTCAATACAATTTTTTTACTGTGAGGTGCAATAAAATATAAATAAATTAGAATACATGAAAATGTGTGTACGCTGCTCTCATCTCACAAAGACGAAATTATCTACTTGACTTGTCCCTATTCTACCATATAAAAACAAATTACTTCCCTCCGATTGCTAAGGCTGTATAATTGGATTTAAATGCATATGTAAAAAAGTACATTCGCTGCATTGTCTTTTTTTATGTTATGAATAATATATCAGTGGACAATGTTCTTTGTATTAATTAAATTCTCTTTATTTGGTATTTTCCGAGGTATTTCAGTTCATTAGAATATCTTATCTGTAATTTTATTTGGAGCCTACTGAATTACTATAGAAGGCATTTCGCTAAAGTTAAGAAAGAACAAGTTCGAGAATGGTTTCTGAAAATATTTCAAAATTCGAAAGAATCTTTTCAAAATTTGTATCGTTTCACATTTCAATAAATTAAAAAGTAGTTATTAGTCTCATTATAGTTCAGTGTTTTAAGGAACTGCCTTTCTTACGGCCCCAATTCTTACTGTCAACTATCACCACAATTTTCATCTTTAAATCCTGTATGGCATTAAAAGTAATTCATGCAATTACGTACTTCATATGAACTGTATCCAACCCTGAATTTACTTCATTACACATTGCAAGGAAGTTATGAATTAACAACAGAACACAGTCTCTGTGAGCACAATTATGGATGTAACTTTGTAACAACATTGGCTTCTACTATATCAGGTGTGAAGGACATATGAATGTAGAACATAGTAATGTGATTGAAATTTACTCGACCATATAGCTGCAACAGGCAAAGCCATTTACTTGACCTATGTCTTGGCAATATGCTACTCGGAATCATATTATTGTTGTCATGAGCCATAGTCGTGTCGTTGCTGAAGTCAACGGGCAAGAGGATTTCTCATTTCGTAACACAAAATATTATACGCAATAGTATAATATTTAACAAAAATTTAAAACGCGTATGTTCCTGTTTACTTCTGAAATACTGAGATGTTTGTTTGAAGAATTTTGACTCGAACTGTGCTAAAAATTATTCCAAATATTACTTAAACATTAAAAATATGAAGTTTTTAGAACGTTGGCTCGAAATGTCTCTCAAAAGTTTGGAAGATATATGAAGTGGTATTCAAAGTTTCGGTCTTGTTTATTTAAGAATTCATATTACTTCAATAGCAACGGAGAAATATTATGATACAGAATCATTGTAAATTTATTGAAATATTAAAATACCACAAGCAATAATTTCCACAGGACATTTCCTGCAGTTCTGGATTTTTCAATAGCTATGCAAATAAATTTATATTCTATTACGGATATAAGATTGGTGTATATTTAAGGAAAATTTTGGACCTACCATTAATAACCTACCACTACTCAACACCTTCTCTGAAATACCATGTACTACACGCAAACATTTAATATACATATGTACAGTCGAGCACTGTATACATGCTCAAACACACGTTCGCAAGCGCACACACCCCACCGAGCGCGAGCCCCGAGGCGGTAAAGGCAGACTACCCCGCTCCGCCTGCACCCGCGTCTGTCTGGGCGGGATCGTAAGAGAGGAGGCGCCTCGGGAGGGGAAGGCCCGCTCGCTGCCCGCAAGCGCTGTAGCACTCTAAGTAATAGCCGGAGAGTACGTGTCTTGTTCACAAAGTGGCTGCGGGTACTCAGTTGCCGCTCGGCACCGGACATAAAATGTCACTGGCGACCGCGAGCGCCTCGCAGAAGCGCCCCGGGGACGCGAGTCCCTCCGGCGGCGGCGCGCAGCTGACACACGCGCTGAAATTTGCAATGTGTTCGCCCAGTTTCAATAGGCACTCTTTCTTGTTTTCCTTGGTGTGGGAGGCGGGGGTCGGCTTTGCAGCGGGAGCGCGACGCGCGCACGTGACGCACCCGCGGGCCGCCCTCCGACTACCTGCCCGCCCGAGAGCTTTCTAAATAGNGTGATGGTCCGAAGGGCTGTCTCTTATACACATCTAGATGTGTATAAGAGACAGCATATGAACCACACGTCGCGTGCGAGGAACTCGTTCATTATAATCCGCCGTTCCGCTTCTATTCGCAACAGTGCAGGCACTCGGGCGGTGCGCGCTCGCACACCTTGGTAAGCCCCTCGCCCGGTCGAAATCTGTATCCGCGTTTTCGCTTTGCTCTCGGAACCGTTTCTCATCGAATTGTTTGCGCGGGACAACACGGAGACAGCGCTGTTAAGCTGCCCTCTCAACAGGGGCTTCATTCGGAATAAGGGAACGTCAGAGTTGCGGAGGTGCACATGAAACACTTACGTAAGTGTTCACCGGACTCGGAAGATTTTCCTTGGATGACGACGAGATTTCCTCTTGGACATTAAAAATTAATATCCCAAGCATATAAAACATTAAATTCATAAATTGAATAAGTAATCGTTTCTTATGTCAGAATACAATACATTTATTTTAAAATATTATTTATAATCTGTCGAGTTTGATATATTATGATAAAAATATACATTTTATCCCATCAGAAACTTTTTAATAAGCTCTAACTTGCAGCATCCGTAATTTTGTCACTACACAGAAAATTCATTAATAGAAGGGAAGGTCTCTCTTTAACTGAAAGAGTTGGTCATCTAGTGTGCCCTGACAGGAATGACGACCACTCAAAGCACTTCGAAGATCAAAAAGCGAAGTCGCGAGCCACGCAGATGCTGCCGAAGTCGCTGTGCGTCATGATACGTACCCCGCGTGCGTTTTTACCTCGCTTCCTCCCAGTGATGGCACCTCATGGGAAATCACTGACATTAACTCGGACTGTGTGTCCGCCGCACGAGATGACTCGTAACATGGGGAGCTATCGCTCCAAGCCCCACTGTATGCGCAATAGAGAATACTCGGAGAGAGTTTACATTTCGGCTATAATGACGAGACATTTTTGTGTTTTATTAAATACTAATTTGTTGGTATTCTGTTGATATTATAACACACAGTTAACTTTTTGTTCTTTCTAAGGAGTGTACGGATGTTTTTAATCCGCCTTTGCCTTAAGGTCCTAGATCGGAATTGATGGAATGGTCTCCAGCTTGCAGTAAATAAGTTTTACTGTCCTCCACAAGGTCATATGGAGTTTGTAACTGTTTCTTTTACAATAAACTTATTTATACACATTTATTCATAATCCATTATTCAAGATTACTTTCACTCTCAATAAAATAGTTCAAATTAAAAAATTAAAACGATGAGAGTGACCAAACTGACTTGTAGTTTATTCGTATGAGGATGAGAATATTCCAAATATGCGGCGAAGAAACGGTGAGGTGTGCGACGTTGGACTTGTCTATCTTATGAAGGTCGAATCATAATTAGAAACTTACGGTTTACACTAAATAATTATACGAACTAACGGCCAGAAGCATCTTTAGTTTACGAGATTCGACTTTGAGACTCGTTGCTCTAATATCTTCAATAACTCTAGTCTTCCAACAAGAAAACAAAAGGGGGGGGAAAGGAGTTGAATAATACTTGAATCATCAGAGGTTTTCTCGACCACAAATCTATATTGCTGAGTGGTTCTTTTCTGTCCAATTAGAACCGCATCGTGGATTTGAATCTTGACGTATCAGCAGTCGCTCTGCAGCCAGATTCAGAAGTTTCTAGGTCTAGTCACTTCTGGAGAAGACTTCAGCATGTCAGCCAAAATGTCAAGTTTCAACGAGGCGGCTCCAGCCGGACAACCAAGTGTTTTATGATGCCAACCTTGGAAATGTTGAGATTACATCGTCATTGCTATGAAATTTGAACCAGAGAAAACCTTCCATTGAAGTACTATTGGAATTTAAGAAAAATCCCTATTTCAAATAAGCAATCAGAGTTCAAAGAAAGTCCAGAAAATATTAAATCTCTCAAATCACTTCGATATGTGTGTCATACCCTAACCTCTGTCCTCATTTTCCTGCTGCTCGTTCTGCGGGAATTCATTCCACATTAACCCAGCGAGCCGATGACAATCCAGAATCCGTCGAGGAGCTCGTCGGTGTCGAGCTACGCGAGCTTGCGGTCGCACTCAATTTTTATGCGAGCCCTCTCCACTCTTTCCTCCGCTAATCCGAACTGCGCCAAATTTCCTCTCTTTGGGAAGTCTGGAGAGTACGCCGGGGACCAGGAGTTTGCAACAACGCAACGCGGAAGAACGTTAATAAATCATTTAGTGCGCGGGGGCGTGGGGTGGGGAGGGTTGATGAAGGGGGAGGTGAGGGTCCGAAGGGTGCGCTACGCCCCATGCGGCGCACATACCAACCCCTTTCCCTTGGCGCGTCCCTCTACACACTTGGTGTTACGTAAGCCATGCGTGATTCGGAAACTGACCAGAGACTTTCTACATGGCGCTTTCTGTGCCCCAAGCATCCAAAGGTCAATCAGCTTACTTTTCTGGCTCGGATGACAAATACGCAGGGATAGTTAAACAATATTGACATAGTTCGTAGTCAGGCTCGTAGTCAAAAAAGTATTTTGGAGAGGGTCCAGACTTCTTTCCGAAAATTGTAGTTTACTGTAAAGTTTGTAGAATTCTTTTGTTCGTGTAATTAATTACTTAACAAATGGGAAATTAAGATTTTATACAGAAAAAGTACTCTAACTACAACTTATAAAAATTCGAGAAGATCCTGCATTCTCCCGAGTTTCCTTTCACTAGCTATGAGCTTGCTTAGCTCAAAATTGAATTTTGGGAGTATGTTGCTTCGTCTTAAAAAGTAGGGAGGGCAAGTCGTTGATTGTTTGAAGCGCGAGCGAAAAACTTGTTCTTCTTTTAAGAAACTTTAGATACTTTAGTGGTTGAAAATTTATGTCTATGCCGAGATCAGTAAATGCGGATAAATCCTCTATTTTCCTTAAAATGTCAGTAAAATAATAAAACGAGTAAAACGCAGGGAGTTTGGAACCATTTTTCTACCAACGCAACGTCTGAAACGTATTTTCGCAAATAATTCTGACAAGAAAGTAATAGAATTCGGAAAGAGAGGCTAACTTTCAAGACTTGCCCCAGATTCAAACTAGCAAGCTTCAATGCAGCCGGCCATGTAAGCTGCTTAACTGGAGGCGAGGTACGCGGCGTAAATTATACCATGGAATTCCCGTCCCACACCAATGGGTCAAACACACAACTCTCGTCGCGACGTCTCGAGCTTCAGTGCAAGGTTCCGCCGACATCTCCGCTTCGTGCGTGTCCCCGCCATCCCCTCCCTTTGCAGGTGGCCGCCGGCCATCGCCAGCGGAGCCTCTCGATGGCTGATGAATTCGTGATCAGCAATCGCGCCATCTACTTATTATTGCAGAGGATGCCGAGCCGGGTCGTCGGCCGAGTACAGAAGGGAGAAGACGTCGGCAATGATGTAGAACAAGCAGTCTACAAGGAGGGCGACGCATCGAATTTGTCAGACGCCCCGGATTCGCGACGTCAGGTGGAAGTCATTTTCCCAGATTACTATGATTATTACGATGACAATGATAAGTGGCCAGCGTTCGTCGCCGGAATATTCAACGGAAATTCCCTCCGATCCTCGTTTCTGCACTCTCCCATCTCCGTTGTTTTAGTGTTCATTATTTTTAAAGTATAGTTGTTAACTTTCTTCTTATATTGTTATACCCACTGTTTTCAACCCTTTTCTTTTCACACACTCTTCCTCAAATTCTCTCTTTTTCTTTGCTTGATTAATACATTCATAATGAACTTATTATATATCGCCACAACGAAAATGAGATACTTAAACAAAATCGCATACAGGAATAACTCCGCGCCATGATTAGACCTAATTTGATCAATTATTAATACAAGGGTCCGCATCATTGGTTATCGACTACGCGTAACTAATGCCTCTGATGTGAACAACCAAATCAGTCGTTATTCCAGTGCAGCGCGCACTACCATATGGACTAAGATCCTGCAAAAGGGGCGTTGTTCCATTCGATAATTTATCTCCAACAATCATATCAGTTACGGCTGATACTGTATCGGCTTCAATACATTGTTTCCATGACAGATCGTTGAGTACCTTGAAACAGTCGAGATTAATAATTTGTAGATGCACGGTGTGATCAGTGAATTTCATCCATGCGCTTAACGTATGCATGCATTTTGAAAGAGCATTCATCATAATTTATCGGTATTCTAATTGGCGCTAAATTTGTTCCTGGACCCGTCAAATGCGCCAGTGTTCGTAGCTGCGTTGATAGGAAAGCGTCCGCCCATAACAAAGCGTGCCTGTCAGTTATTGCCGCGCAGTGGACCGGTGCATGGCGAGCGCAGGGTTGATGGCGGGGAGATGGCAGGAGAATGATGAGGAGGGGTCAAAAGAGGAAGAATGAAGAAAGAAGAGGAGAAATCACGCGAAAGGGTCGCGAATATGAGTGACGAGCATTTACGCGCTCGGAGGGGGCACAGTTGAAGGGAGCAGACACACAATCATTATACAACTGAAATTTCACGTGCGGTTTTATAAAATATGGTGCACCACAGAGAGGTATAGCTTTCAGAAGTTTTCAGCGGAGTGACCCAACTGGATGTCATGTAAAACTGGTTAGTATTGATTATGATGAATCTGCGATTAATTCGTTCCGGACGTAAAGTTGGCCTACGAGATTGTCCTGTACGCTGATCTGCGGGATACTGCACCGTAAAAACAGTGATGAGGTGATGGGCGCTTATTATTCAATAATTTTAATGTAGAAATTCACATATGACACAGTTGAGGGATGAATGAAAGAGCTCGATACAATTATGAACCTAGTTGTCACTGGTTAAACCACTGAGATTAAATGGAAACGAAAGAAACGCATTTCATAACGAGTGGTCGACGTGGAATAACAACACTGCTGATACCCAACTGTCAAAAACGTGGTATGGAACTGACAAATATTATAAAAGTATTTTTAAAATAATTAACGTGCAAAATATTTTATAAATCGCCGTATATAATGAAGTACTGCATATACTATGCATTTACGGAGTTATTTGACGCATTACCGGCGAAATGAATGGGAAATATTTAATCCATCCATGAGTACTGTTTATTTTTTGTATAAAATTATCTTAATGTTTGAAATTATCAACATTTAATAGTGAACTTTTATTTTAATATTGCTTTTGTAAAACTTCGCGGTTAGATCAATGCTAATACTCTCGAAGTTCTCAAATATTCGATATTGACACTGTAATATAAATACTAATTTAAATGTAATGAATCATACATTCCTATTATAATATTGTCGTTCTGGTAGTATGGCAAAATGACAGAAGTTACTTTGTGTTAGAGTCGATTTACATGTACGATTCTTTTCTTTGGGCATTTGCGACTAAATACTATAAAGGTTAAGGGAATGGAACAATTTGTTGCACATTACTTCCAATTGAGTTATTTTTGTATAAAGCAAACTTTGATGACGTACTTTTTTATCTCATTCCAATTGATTTGTTTTAGAAAAAAATCTGGAAATAACGCATGATTAAGGAAAGTTATTTTATTATTATTTATTCACCGTATTGAAAAAATATAATTCCNTATATATATATATATATATATATATATATATATATATATATATATATATATATATATAGGTTGGGGCTTTAGAACTCGTCAACATCGAGGTCATTAGAGCCCATGCTGGATGTATACTTATTATGTTAGTCATACGAAACAAAATGCATGAAGACCACACTGGAACAATGATCTGAAGTAAAATATCACAAAAGAATAATATTTGAATATAAAACAAAGAAATTCTTTAAGATAAGCTATGATTTTAAAACGTTTTTCCACACAGAGAAGGTAAAATGTCCATTTTTGAAGAGATAACAGTGAAAAGAAAAGATGAAACGTGATTATAGGTAAAGTAACTTTCGTTTTCGCAAGCATTGGAATATGTAATAAAATGCGCTAGTAATAAAGATAACAGTAACTATTCTGGTGTGGTTCAAATTTCAAAAAAATATAACAAGAATAATTACAACAGAACAATTGAACATGATATTAAATATAAATATAAACACAAAATATGTATACAATAAAGCAGAAAGTACACAAACACATCATAATATTATATTGTATATACCAGATAGCTATTGTGCGTAAATTCAATTGTTCTGTTATGTTTCTTGTTATAATTTGAACAACCTGACGACAACTTCAAACAAACGTCGAAACGTTGTGACTTTTCATCACAAAAGAAAGTGTTCACTCGTGATAGGTCGTGTCTCGCATTATTTATTTTACTGTATACCCTTTTTACTTTACATCGCAAAATGTATATTTTGGGTTTCAAGTTCGGCGAATTCTAAGGAACACCTTTCTGAGCTTTAACGCTTTAGCGCTTACGATTTTCAAAAATCAAAACATTTCTATGCTTTTTGCTTCTTGGCCTACGAATGCAGAAGTGGAAGTTGGAACGATGCGCCGTTTCTGTTCGTCGAATAATCACGTAATATACCGTAGTTACGCAAAAGTCACATACAAATTTATCTTCATACTTCGGACGTGTACGTGCTCACAACTCTCCACATTGACGTGTGATTTGACTGGGCAGTTGGCTTTGTTGCCGTGGAATCGAACGCAGTTAAAAGAAAACAAATGATGAGATGCGACTACAGAAGCCGATCACGCGTGGACGCTGGAGGCGCTGCCGGAAGCCGCGTATGTGAATCCAAACGATTCGCCTCCACTGTCTGAACGCTGCGCCTCACGTCCCCTCCCCCACCCTTTGCTGCGGGGAAATGTGAGCCCTCAGGCGAGGGAGCGCGTCAGAGAGGAGACCAGGCACGCCACCGCAGTCGCGTCGGGTTTTGTGCGCGCCGCACCCCGCCGGCTGAATTAATATCGCGGATTTAGCGGGTGAAGCGGGGAGGGGAGGGGCGCGCATGTCCTGGAAGCGGGGAGGAAGAGATCGGTGAGAAACGGGGTGAGGAGAGGACCGACGTGATAACCGAGGGTGAGCGGCGCACAGTGAGCTAAGGACGAGGCGTCCCCGCCTAGACCACCCCACTGTCTCCTTCGGTCCTCGAAATCTTCCGCCTAACAAGCGGACCGCAGCCTCCGCAGCGTTGCCGGCGAGATTTAGAAACAGAGTCGTAGCTTTCGTTTAAACGAAAAGCATTATTGCCGAGCTTGCAAGACCATCTAGATGGGATTAGCCGCGCCGAGCTCAGGGCCGCCTCTACGCGCAACACGCTAGCTCGTCCTGGGGAGGCACTCGCCTTTCCCTCCCCGTCTATCCGCGCTGCTCCCGCTCCGTCTCTTCCTCGACCACCGTGCCGCCACGTTGCCATTCCGCCGACGCCATTTACATAGAATAACAAGACAAATTTTTCGAAAGGGCTACGTTCTGCACGGCAACTCCCTTCGCAGAGACGTATTAACAACGCACATTTCACACACCAAGCTTCAGAACGAGCTCGGGGGAATATAGTCACAAGCACTCATTGCCAGTGTGCAGAATTGTGCTCAATTTGTTCTTTTAGTATCCTGGATCTTTTTGAAAGAGTCTGGTCAGTTCCAAGGAAATTTGATATTGAACCAGAAATGTTGGAGCAACGAATAGCACGAAATTTGAAGGGCGAAGAAGGAATGAAAGAAAGAAAACTGACACTTCCAAACTGCATATTGAATATGGGACAGTTTCAGGAAGTTGGCCTGTGAAGAACTGAGATTTTCATACCATCTGGACTTATTTTCTTTATTGCAATTTTATACACAAGCTCTCTACGCGTAGGGCAGCGTTGATTATAGAGATTCGTCTTTGGACACACAAATTTCTGCTGAAGACGCAAGGATTTCTGACTAAGTAGGATCTGAGCTATGTTTTAAAGACCAGTGGTAGTTTTGAGTCTTTTTTAAAGAGCCTCGAGGGATAAAGAAGCAAGATGACAGGGCTAAATCCTGTGCTGTGTAAATTCCGTGGTGGGTGGAGTTGTTGGCTTAGGCGAAAGTGGTAGAGGTGAAAGCGGAAGTGGATGGAGTGGACTGAGATAGAGAGCTAGAGGAGCAATGCAGTAAGTCCGTTTGGAGATGTTGGAAGAGGTGGAGTGAAGATGTAGGTCTCAGTTGAGAAAATAGGATGTGAGATGGGAGGTATTATGAAGAGATATTTTTGAATATGTTTAGGTCCAGGTAAAATATTTTACCAACAAAATACTATTACATGAACATTAAAAACGTAATAATATATCTATCAAGAAAGTAAATTAGTTTATGGTCCTCCACGTGGTGATACGCAGTTTGTAATAGCTTTTTTGACAATAAAGTTGAAATTTAATTATTGAGTTCTTCATGAAACTAGTGTGAAACAAGAAAATTATTGTAGCATTGACCAGTAAAAATGTTTTGTGAACCAAAAATGGCGATGAATGACAATTTTCTCTTTTTGTGCGGAGTTTGACGTAATATGTACTTAGCGTATTACAGGTGAGTTCCAATATCGGTGACAGCCGAGACAATACTTAATTCCGTAAATCTAGAGTCTACTATTTATCATTTCAGGTGAATAATTCAAGGAACCATAGACAAGGCAAGATCATACTACAACAATATACATTCGGAAACAGAAACGAGGCGACCGACTATTTTCTCATTCCGTGAAGAGTTCAAGAAACCAACGAATCAATCATTCACCGCGGTAATGGACACCAAAATGGAATCTCTGCAAACGATAAAAAAATATGAAAACTGGATTGTATCTATAGGGATCGGCACACTGTGCCAAGGGGTACCCTACTTCTCCCCGAAATAATACACTTGGTGCGTTGTACATTTACTTTATTCGATAAGAGTACACGTCGATGCGTCCAGCATGACTCCTCGGAATCAACTCTACTGGCGGCACCGTGTTCCAGGCAGGCGAACAAAGCCACCCCCCTGGTCCCGTTAAGTGAAAGGCAGGGGNCCCGCGGAGAGGCGGAGCCTAGCCGGGCTGGAAAAAAGCCGGGAAGCGTACGCGGCGACCGGCGCGCGTACGTCGCGTGATGGCGTCGTCGGCGCTAGCAGCGCGCGACTGCGGCCCGGGGCGACCGTCGGAGTCCCTCAGAGCGCCTCGATTGTGGGCGGCGCCGGTGGGGCCGCCGTCAGCGGGGGCGCCGGAGTCGCCACAACCTGGAGCAGCGCCGGAAGTGCCGCCGTCTGGGACGGCGCTGGGGGTGCTTGAGGCGGCGACGCGGGTGATGGCGCTGGGGACGTCGGTCACGGGCATGTAGGTCGGCTTCACGCGGTCAATGGACACGCGGGAGGGTTTCCCGCGGAGTTGCAGCGTGACTGTCTTGTCGCGCTGCAGGACCGCGTGTGGCCCGGTGTAGGGTGGCGTCAGCGCACCACGCACGGTGTCGTCTCGTAGGAAAACGTGCGTACTCTGCGCCAGGACCGGGAAGACAAATGACGCCGGCCGAGCGTGGCGTGCAGCCGGCGTGGAGCAAAGACGGGCGATCTGCTCCCTTACCTGCGTGAGGACGCAGGTGACGTCAGCCGATGGGATGGAGTCCATTGGCGCGGCGAGCACTTCACCGGGAAGGCGCATCGGCTCGCCGTATACTAGCTCAACAGTGAACGCTCCGATGTCCTCCTTGAGCGTATTGCGGAGCCCGAGGAGCACCCACGGGAGGGCCGTGAGCCAGGCCTCGCCCTGATGGCACATTAAACCCGCCTTCAGTGTACGGTGGAAACGCTCCACCATACCGGATGCCTGGGGATGGTAGGCGGTGGTGCGGTGTTTCTCCGTGCCGCAAAGCGTGAGGATGTGGCGGAAAAGTTGCGACCTTGGTCACAAGTCAGTCGCCGCGGGGCGCCAAATCTCGCCACCCAGCCGATGAGGAAGACCCGGACGACGCTCTCGGATGTGATGTCTCCGAGCGGGTACACCTCCGGCCAGCGTGTGAACCTGTCAACTACTGTCCGCAGGTAGCGAAATCCGGAGGAAGGTGGAAGCGGGCCACATGGACATGCTGGAACCGCGCGGACGGCGTGGTGAAGATGCTTAGCGGGGCGTTGACGTGGCGCGTCACCTTTGCGCGCTGGCAGGGCTCGCATGCGCGTGCCCAGTCGCGGCAGTCCTTGCGTAAGGACGGCCAGACGAAACGTTCCGCGACAAGGCGGGCAGTTGCACGTATGCCCGGGTGGTTGAGTCCATGAAGGGCCTGAAATGTCCGCCGGCGGAGCGGGGTGGGCAAGAAGGGGCGGAGGCGGCCCGTCGACACGTCACAGAGGAGCGTGGTGGAAGTCCCCGGGATGTCGACGCGCTGTAGGCGGAGTGAAGAGTCTGGGCTGAGATAGTCCTGAATCTCCTCGTCGCCCACCTGGGCGTCGGCGATGTCCTGGTGCGAGGGTTGTTGAACGATGGCCTCTACGCGCGAGAGGCAGTCGGCCACCACGTTGTCGGCGCCGCGGACTTGCTCCACGTCTGTGGTAAACTGCGCGATGAAAGAGAGTTGGTTTACCTGGACGGGAGGAAGTTTGTCCCTGCGTTGCGAGAAAGCGTGGAACAAGCGGCTTGTGGTCTGNAAGCGGCTTGTGGTCCGTGTAAATGCGGAAGTGCTGAGCTTCCAGAATGTGGCGGAAATGATGCACTGCCTCGTACACGGCGAGTAGTTCGCGGTAGTAGGCCGGCCACTCGGCCTGTCGACCGCTAATCTTCCGTGAGAAAAATGCGAGGGGCTGCCAGGCGTCGTTGACGTGCTGCTGCAGGCAGGCGCCCACGGCCACGCTCGACGCGTCGGTAAAAAGTCCTAATGGCGCGTTGGGAACCGGGTGTGCGAGGAGTGTGGCCGTCGACAGGCCCTCCTTGCATGTCTCGAATGCGCTCTCGAGCTCCGGTGTCCAGGGCACGGGGTCCTTCCCTTTTAGGTTTCTTCCGGCGAGAGCGTCGTGCAGCGGAGCCTGGAGTTCAGACGCTCGTGGCACGAAGGAACGATAAAAGTTCACCATTCCGAGGAAGCGACGGAGCCCCTGCGCCGTCTCCGGCCGAGCGTAGTCTCGGAGCGCGGCGACGCGGTCGAGGGGTGGGCGCGTGCCCGCGGCGGACACTGAGTAGCCGAGGAACGTCACTTCGGTGGCCCCGAGAACGCACTTTCCGGTGTTCACCACGACGCCGTACTGCGCGAGGCGCTCGAACAGTGCACGCAGGTGCTGGTAGTGTTCCTCGTCTGACCGTGACAATATGAGGATGTCGTCCAGGTACGGAAAGCAGAAGTACAGTCCCCGCGTCACCTCGTCAATGAAACGCTGGAAAATCTGGCCCGCGTTCCGTAACCCGAACTTGAATAACGGAAACTCGAAGAGTCCGAAAGGCGTCGTGATTGCGGTCTTACACACGTCCCCTTGGTGCACGGGGATCTGGTGGTATGCCTTTACCAGATCGATCGTCGAGAAGACGGTGCAACCCGCGAGGTCGTGCGTGAAATCGCCGATGTGGCGAACCGGGTAGCGATCGGGAACGGTGCACGCGTTTAGGGCGCGGTAGTCCCCGCACGGGCGCCACGCGTCGGCTCCCTTCCTGGCGAGGTGCAGCGGTGACGACCATGGGCTGTCGGACGGTTGCGCGGTCCCAACTCGCACCATCTCATCCAACTCCGTCTTAGCGGTGGCGAGTTTTTTCGGCGCGAGGCGGCGCGGCGGGCAAGACACGGGAGGGCCGTCCGTCGTCCGGATGAAATGAACAGTCTCATGCCGCACCGCGCGCGGCAGCCCTGGCGGGCGCGTGATGTCTGGGAACTCCGCGAAGAGTGCCGCCAACGACGAGGGCGCGATGATGGCCTTGGCGCTGC